>AWOL01S0016417.1:26086-54271 GCA_000715115.1 Nicotiana otophora | reverse complement strand
TTTATTCACTACTTTATTACTTGACGACCACGTATACTTGCGTGTGCGTTTGGACCCGACATTACCTCTACCCGGTAAGCTTTAAGCTTTCAAAATAGCTTTATATCTCAAATCAACCTCCAAATGACTCGGGTCTAGTCAAATACAACTCAATAACGTCAAACAATGCCAAAAGAACGAATTTCAAACAATAAAGCTTCAATCTTTAATCAAATCCATAAAACCCAACAAAGGCCAACCCTGTCACACATGGTCAAAACTCGAGTCAAGTTGTAGATCCTGACTACCTATAACCCCACGAGTCCAAATATGTGATTAGATTCCAAAACAGAGTCCAAATCGACTCCCAAATCCATAATTTACACGCTCTTAAATTGTAGAGAAAACCCCTCCGAATTTCTCTTTCAAATTCCATAATCATAGTGTATAAATTCATGGGAAAATAGATATATAATCAAAATCAAATATAAATCACTTATTGCCAAAGTAGTACTGAAAATCGCTTCCAAAAGTGCCTCTTCCCGTGCTCCAATACTCAAAATAGTGACAAATAAGCTAATCCTCGAATTATAACATTCTGCTAGGGTGTATGCATCTACAGTCAAAATCCTTGCATCTGCGAGCCGGCTTCTGCGATCAACAGCTCCCTTCTGCAAGCTCCTAGCATTTAGCTAAACCTTGAGGTGTGCGCAACTCATCACAAATGTGAAGGCCGCATATGCGAAATATCATCGTAGAAGCGCTCGTCACATTTGCGCCTACCATGCCACAAATGCGATCACTGACCAGTAATTTTCGCAGGTGTGCACCAAATCCTCGCAGGTGCAATTTTGCACCTGTGCACCACACTTCTGCAGGTGCGATGCGCCAGTACCAGCAATGCTCAATAATCTTCAAATGGTCCGGAATCATTTTGAAACATGCCCGATCCCCCCAAGCCCCTGTCTAACTATACCAGTAAGTCTTAATACCTTGTCACTCATTCAAATGCTCAAACACCACGAATAACATCCAAACAACTAATCAAAGGTAATATTCCATCTATTAACTTTCAAATTTTGCAACTTTGCCAAACATGTCCGAGTCACACTTAGACATTTCGGATTTTAACCAAACTTTACACATAAGTACCAATCAAGTACATGAGCCTATATGAGGTTTCAGAACACCAACCGGAGTTCGATAACATCAAAGTTAACTATTGGTCAAACATACCAACTCTCCAATTCTACAAACTGCCAATTTTCTGCAAACATAAAACCTTCGGGGATCCTCCAAATCCAAATTCATACATAAACCAAAGTCAAAAATTACCATACAAACCTATTAGGACCATCGAATCACCAATTCAAGGTTGTCTACTCAAAAGTTAAGCCTTGATCAACTCTTACAACTTAAGCTATCCAAAATGGAACTAAGTGTTCCAATTCACTCACAAACCTTTCCTAAACCAAACCAACCATCCCTGCAAGTCACAAAATAAATACACAAGCATACGGGAAGCATGAAATAGGGAAATGGGGCTCAAATACAAAAGAGGATCGGTCGGATCTTCACAAAAGTATGTTATTATCTGTGTTAATTGTGCACTTGATCATATTATAAACTATTTTTGCTAGGATTCTTGTGTTGTATATATTTATAGACTGTTTAGGTTAACATAGTAAGTATCAATTGACTGATCTCGCTACTACTTCACCGAGGTTAGTCTTGATAGTTACTGAGTACATTGGGTCGGTTATACTCATATTATATTTCTACACATTCTGTGCAGATCTGGGTTTTGGTACCAGCAGAGCTACGAAGTAGATTTGTAGTTGTGCCAGGGAGACTCAAGGTAGTGCAACCTACCCATCCGTATGCCTCGAAGTCACCTTTCCTTACATATATTAAAATTGTTATTTATTTCAGACAATGCTGTATTTATTTTAGACCATTGTATTTCAACACTCTTAGAGCTCATGAACGTGTTGACACCTGTTTCTGGGGGTTTTATTACTGTTTTGCATATTTGAATTAGTTTTAGACTTGCTTATATTATAAATCTCATTTAGACTTGATATAATATTTTATATCCACTATTTATACGAGAGCTATATGATTGGTTCTCCTAACCGGCGTGTTAGGTGCCATCACAATCGTTGGTAGAAATTTGGATCGTGATAGCTTGGTATCTAAGCCTAGGTTGCATAGGTCTTATGAGTCATGAGCATGTATAGTAGACTCTTGCGGATCAATATAGAGACGTCTATACTTATCTTCGAGAGTTATGGGGCATTTAGGAAACTTCACTTCCTTTCATTCTCTATCATGCAGTTTTGATTTATCCTGAAGTTTGAATCTTTACTCCTTTATTTTCTCACAATTGGTGAGGACACGTGCATCAGCCACAGCTGAGCAGGAGCCAGAGCCCCAGTTTGTAGCCGCTACTAGAGGTAAAGGTCAGGGCAAAGGCAAGGCTAGAGCCCAGACTAGAGCACGTGCAGTAGTACCCACAACTACTCATGTTTATTCTAGGGCAGCATCAGTTGAGCCATATATAGCTCCAGATAGTGAGTAGATTCCAGCTCAAGATGAGTCAGTAGTACCAGCTCAGGTCCTAGAGGGGTTTATCGCTATCTTGTGCTTTAGGACACTTTAGTCCGTATGGTTGTCTTCTTTGAGAGCATGGCTCAAGCGAGTGTACATTCTATGGCATCAACTACTTCTCAAGCTGGGGGAGGAGCTCATCTATGCACACTTTAGAGCAAATGGTTCATGGATATCAAAGCCTAAGAGTTTTACCAGTTTGTGTGGTTCAGTCTATCATTGAAACACAGCCTGCGGTTAGGCCCGCTATGTTTGTGGATAAGTAGAAGATGATAGACAGGTTCCAAAAGTTTCATCCCCCACACTTTGAGTGTCGTACTTTAGATGATGCCTAGGATTTCTTGAATAGATGTTATGAGATATTGCATATCTTGGTCTTGGTAGAATCTAATGGAGTTGACTTTAGTATATTCAAATTGAGAGGGCTAGCCTAGAGGTGGTGGCAGACTTATGTGAAGGGTAGATTGGTAGGGTCACTCCCTCTCTCATGGGCTCAGTTTTCGCATCTCTTCTTGGAGAAGTTCATTCTATTAACCAGGAGAGATGAGCTTTGTAGACAGTTTGAGAATTTGGTTCATGGTAGCATGTTAGTGACTCAAAGTGAGATGAGGTTCACGGAGATATCATGCTCTACATGTCTTTTATTCCTACTGAGAAAGAAAATGTTTGGGGGTTCTTTATGGGTCTTCAATCTGGTATCAGGATTGGGATGGGGTGCGAGGCTGAGATAGAGACCACTTTTCATTAGGAAGTGGAGATTGCTAGGAGATTTGAGCGCATTCTCATGCAAGGTAGAGAGGAGCGCGAGGTCAAGAAGCCTCATAGTATTGGAGGATTCAGTGGTGCCTCATATAGAGGCAAGGGACATTATGGTAGAGGATATCATGCTAGACCAACTCAGTCACCACTTCAGATCTCCCATGGAACCCTAGTCAGTCATGGTCCCCATGGTGCTCATTTGGGACAGTTGCTAAATAGTGCACTTTAAACCTATGGTCCCTACAATGAACCTCTATGGCAAAGTCTATTTAGATGCTATTCAGATTGTCGAGGTCAATCACAGGTTTAACAGCCTCGCAAGAGGAAGGTATGTTTTGAGTGTGGAGATCTGGTACACCTTAGGATGCATTATCCCAAATTGCAGAGTACTACACCACGACAGGGCGCTCAGGCTATAGTTCTATTCCCGGTTGCTACATCACATGACCAACCAGTTAGAGGTGGAGTTCAGGAAGGTAGAGGTTATCCTAGAGGTGGAGGTCAGGCTAATTGTTATGCCTTCCCTAGTAGGTGTGAGGAGGTTGCATCTGATGCAGTCATTATAGGTATTGTTTCAGTCTGTCATAAAGATACTTCAGTATTACTTGATCTGAGATCTACTTATTCGTATGTGTCATCATACTTGGGTATGACTCATGATTCTTGTAATATACATGTTTAAGTGTCTACACCTGTTGGAGATTTTATTATGGTGGATTGTGTCTATCGGTCATGTATAGTTACTATGAATGGGTATGATACTATGATTGATCTCTTGTTGTTGGAAATGGTTGATTTTGAGGTGACTCTTGGCACGGATTGATTATCTTATATCATGCTATCTTGGATTGTCATTCCAAGACTATAAATTTAGCAATGCCAGGGTTGCCTATATTAGAATGGAGAGGATTACTTGATCATTCTACAAATTGGGTGATTTCATTTATGCGGGCTCAACGTGTGGTTGAGAAGCGATGTCTAGTATATTTGGCTTTTGTTCGGGATTCTAGTGCAGAGGTTCCTTCCATGGATTCAATACCCGTTGTGAGAGAGCTTTTGGAGGTGTTTGTTACGGATTTGTCGGGCATGCCAACATATAGGGATGTTAATTTTGGTATTGGCTTGGTCCCAGGAACTTAGCCCATATCTATTCCACCATATTGTATGGCTCCAGCTTAGTTGAATGAGTTGAAGGAGTAGTTGTAAGATTTGCTTGGAAAGGGGTTCACTGGACCTAATATTTCTCCTTGGGGTGCACTGGTGTTACTTGTGAAGAAGAAAGATGGTACTATGAGGATGTTCATTGATTATATGCAGTTAAACAAGGTTACTATCAAGAACAAGTAGCCATTGCCTTGTATTGATAATTTGTTTGATTAGTTTTTGGGTGCTAAGGAGTTCTCTAAGATTGACTTGAGATCGGATTATCATCAGATAAAGATTAGGGTGTTGGATATTCCTAAGACAACTTTTAGTACTCGATATGGTCATTACGAATTCTTAGTAATGTCATTTTTTTATTAATTCTTTAGCAAACATTCATGGATTTGATGACCCAGGTGTTCAAGCCTTATTTGGACTCTTTTGTCATTTTATCCATTAATGATATCTTGATTTACTCTCGCAGTAGGGAGGAACATGAGAAGCATTTGAGGATTGTGCTCAGACCTTGAAGGAGAAGCAGCTTTATGCTAAGTTTTCTAAGTGTGAGTTTTGATTAGATTTAGTCACATTCTTGGGTCACGTGATGTCTAATGATGGTATTAAGGCTGATCCTGTCACGACCCAAAAATTCCACCAAAGGCCGTGATGGCGCCTAACTCGCTCACTAGGCAATTCAACACCAAAAACAATAATAGAATTCAAATGCTAAGCCATTAGCTGATACATGATCTAAATAGCAATGCAGAATAAGCCATAACTCAATATCAAAAGTAAATGAATCTTAGACAGGGTCTAAACACAATTGTCTCACAAACTCTCCCAAATTTGGGTGTCACAACATACTCACGAGCATCTAACACGAGTATACAATTTCAACGGAATAGAACATCTGTCCGAAAATGAAATAGATAGACACATATAGATATATAGGGAAGGGGGACTCCATGTGCTGCAGATCGAATCAAGTGAAGAAGTTTACCACGAAGTATCCAACCAAAACACTCCTACTCAGCTCAAAGAGTACCAATTTCACTACCCTCAAAACTTGCACAAAATGTGCAAAAGTGTAGTATGAGTATAAAACCACGAAACTCAGTAAGTATTAAGTCTAGCCTCGAAAAATGTAGTGGTGATGGGTCGACATCGTCACTTATGAACATATTAATAAGCATATGAAGCATAAATATAGCATGGAATAAAGCATGATATCATCAATCAAGTCCGCCAAACAAGTAAAGATAATATTTAGACATGCTTATCAAACGAGAGATAGAACACAATATCAGTTATCTGAGATCTTTTCATAATCACAATATGAGTCAATCAACAGTTATATATATAAGAGCCACTGCACGAGTCTAGGCTACCAATGCATGCTCATAGTCCAATACCAAATCTCAAAAAATCCATATGTCTGACTGGTCAAGTGTCCAAACTAGCACCAATCAGGGTACCTGCGCTCACAGGGCCCAAAGTAAAATGGGTATTCACCTGACATTGTAGGGATGGATCCATATACAAGCATCGGTGCAACGTGCAACCCGATCCACTAATAATATTATTGCGGTGTATAACCCGATCCACTCATATTACCACTGTAGCATGCAACCCGATCAAACTATAATACCATTGCGACGTGCAATCCGATCCTATTATAATATTATCAATAATCAATATCCGCTCACAATATCCTTGGTGACAACTCTCCAATTCATGAATATATGTATGAAATAATATACTTAAGAGGCACCATATAATATCAATTGAAATACGGATAAAAGCTCATATGGCTAAAACATATGACTAAACGATGTCTATGGCTAATCATGTAATTCAATTCATCTCAACACATTAAGCCATGTAACCACCAAATCATGAATCAATAAGACAAGTATATGACTACGGCTTAACAAGGAAGCTCAATATAGAAAATAATCATTTATGCCCAAATTAAACAAGCCATAACCTTAAGCACGTTTATAAGCCACAATTACGAGTAATCACTTAGTCATAGAATCAATAAAACATGGCTAATAAGTTAACATAGTCCGAACAAGGAATAATCATAAGCCAAAGTCTATCGGATATGGTGATAATCTAGATACGCATATATGCTCGTAACCTCGCATATGTGTGGCTCCTACATAAAGCAACATGTAGCAAATAAATCACCTATGGGGACAATTCCCTCTTACAAGGATGGACAATTGATTTACCTCCACACAGTAATAACGTTAACCTTCCAAAACATCTTTTCTTCTCAAATCAACCTCCAAACACATCGAATCTAGTCAAATACAACTCAATAATGTCAAAAATATCTATAGGAATCAATTCAAAATAATAAAGCTTCAATCTTTAATCAAATCCCCAAAGGTCAACAAAATGCAACCCAGGCCCACATGGTCAAAACCCAAGTCAAGGGGTAGAACTCGACTACCCATAACCCCAAGAGTCCAAATATATGATTAGATTCTAAAATTGAGTCCAAATCGACCCTCAAATTCTCAAATTACACTTTCTTAAATTGTAGGCAAACCCCCCCAAATTTTCTCTTTTAAATCTCATAATCTACATGTAAAATTACATGGGAAAACAAGATATATAATCAAAATCAAGTAGAAATAACTTACCCTCAAAGTAATAGTGAAAATACCTTCCATAATTTCCTCTTCCGGTGCTCCGAAATTTAAAATAACGAAAATTGAGCTAACCCTCGAAAGATAACAATGTTGTCAAGAATTTTCCATATGCGACCCATAATGTCGCTTCTGCGACCACATACTCGATATGCGAGCTTCCCCTCACTAGCCGACCATCATATTTGCGATGCACACTCTGCATCTGCAGAGACGCAGGTGCGCGCAACCTCTCGCAAGCGCAATAGCGCTTCTGCGCCAAAACCTCTGCACGTGTGGTTTCCTAAGGCCAGGCCTGCCTTCGCAGGTGCGATCAAATCCATCGCAGGTGCAATGCACCATTACTAGCAACTCCAAATCAACCCAAAATGGTTTGGAACCATCTCGAAACACACTCGGAACCCCATCCAACCATACCAACAAGTTCTAATACCTTATCCAAACTTATCTACATTCTCAAAACACCACAAATAACATCCAAGCTAAGAATAGAAGGTCAAAATCCATCTTTTAACTTCCAAACATTCCAACTTTGTGAAACAGGTCCGAATCATATCTAAACATTCTGGATTTCAACCAAACTTCGTATACAAGTTCCATTCAACTAAATGACCCTATCCAAGGTCTTAGAACACTAATTGAAACCCGATAATATCAAAGTCAACTACCGGTCATACCTATGAACTCTCCAATTCTTCAAATTGTCAACTTTCGGCAAATAGAGCCAAAACCTTCTAGGAACCTCCAGATCCATATTCGAATATACGCCCAAGTCCAAAATCATCACACGAACCTGTTGGAACTATCAAATCACCAATCCAAGGTCATCTACTCAAAAGTTAAACGTTGATCAATTTTTACAACTTAATTCCAAAAATAGAACAAAGTATTCCAATCCACTATCAAACCATCCCGAAGCCAAACTAACAATCTATGCAAGTCATAAAGCATCAAACAAGCATACGGGAAACATCAAATAAGGTAATGAGAATTTAATACACAAAATGACCGATCGGGTGGTTACATTCTCCCCCTCTTAGATAAATGTTCATTCTCAAACGAGTTTAGAATCAAACCTGGAATATCAAAAGGGTGAGGATATTTGCTTACATATCATGCTCGGTCTCCCATGACGCTTCCTCGACTAGTTGAACTCTCCACTAGACCTTCACTGATGTAATCTCTTTTTATCTCAACTTTTGAACCTGCCTATCCAAAATGTCCACCGACTCTTCTTCATAAGCAAGATTCTCATTCAACTGCACTGAACTGAAATCTAACACATATGACATATCTTCATTGTACTTCAGAAATATGAAAACATGAAACACCAGATGAACTCCCGACAAATTGGGTGGCAAAGCAAGCCTGTAAGCTACCTCAACTACTCTATCTAAAATCTCAAATGGACCAATATACCGAGGGATCAAGTTTACCTTCTTCCCAAATCTCATCACGCCTTTCATAGGAGAAACTCTAAGAAGAACCTTCTCACCCTTCATAAAAGCAACAACACATACCTCCTATCAGCATAACTCATTTGCCTAGACTCTGCTGAATGAAGCCGCTCCTGAATCAACTTTACCCTTTCTAAAGTATCATAAACCAAATATGTACTCAATAACCTAGCCTTAATAGGCTCAAACCAACCAACCGGAGAGCGACACCTTTTCCCATATAAGACCTTATACGGAGCCATCTGGATACTGGACTGGTACTATTATTGTAAGCAAACTCCGCCAATTGTAGAAACTAATCCCATTGGCCTCTGAAATCAATAACACAAGCTTTCAACATATCCTCAAGGATCTAAATGGTCCGCTCGAACTTCCCATCCATTTGTGAGTGAAATGAAATACTAAGATCTACATGCATGCCCAACTCACGCTAAACAGCTCTCCAAAAGTGTGATGTAAACTGTGTACCTGGACCCTATATGATAAAAACAGGCACACCATGCAAGCGGGCAATCTCTTTAAAGTAAATCTGAGTTAACTTCTCTGAAGTGTAAGAACTCATGACCGAAATAAAATGCGCAGACTTAGTTAAACTGTCCACAATGACCAAAACAACGTCACATTTCCTCAAGGTATATGGAAAGCAATGTGCTCCCACTTCCACTCTGGTATATCCAACCTCAGAAGCAAACCACTTGGTTTTTTATGCTCATACTTGACCTACTGACACTTCAAACACCGTGAAACATTTCCTACAATATCTCTCTTTAACCTCTGCCACAAGTAATGTTGCTTCAAATTACAATACATCTTCATAGCACCTGGATGAATAGAGTACCGTAAACTCTAAGCCTCCTCGAGAATCAACTCCCTTAAACTATCCACATAAGAACACATATCCGATTATGAAATCACAATACACCATCATCACCAATGAATAACTCCTTAGCACCACCTTGTAACATCACGTCCTAAAGGATAAGAAAATATGCATCATCTTACTAATGAGCCTTAATACGCTCAAATAAGGACGACTACGCAATAATAAAAGCAAGAACTCTATTGGGTTCAGAAATATCAAACCTCATAAATATGTTGGCCAAAGCCTGAACATCCATAGCCAAAGGCCGCTCCATAGCTGAAATAAATGCCAAACTCCCTATACTCTCCACCTTCCTACTCAAAGCATCTGCTACCGCATTCGGCTTCCCCGAATGATACAAAATGGTGATATCATAATCCTTCAACAACTCCAACCACCCCCACTGCCTAAAATTCATATCCTTTTGCCTGAACAAATATTAAAGACTCTGATGATCAGTGTAAGCCTCACAAGATTTGTTCTCGAAGATTGATTTGAGATCGGGTTATTACCAGTTGAAGATTAGAGCTTCAAACATCCTTAAGACAGATTTCAGGACTCGTTATGGGAATTCTGAGTTCTTAGTGATATCTTTTAGTTTTACTAATGGCCTAGTAGCTTTCATGCATTTTATGAATAGTGTGTTCTAGCCTTATTTGGATTCATTTGTCATTGTATTCATTGATGATTGGTATATTTACGTAGTAGGGTAGAGCATGAGCATCATTTCAGGATTGTGCTTTAGATTTTAAGGGAGAAGAAGTTGTATGCTAAGTTCTCCAAGTGTGAGTTTTTGTTAGACTCAGTGGCATTATTGGGCCATGTGGTGTTTACTAATGGGATCAAGGTGGATCTAAAGAAGATTGAGGCAATTTAGGGTTGGCCAAGATCTTCAACTGTTATAAAGATCAGGGGTTTATTAGGTTTGGTTGGCTACTATCGTCGCTATTTGAAAGGATTTTCGTCTATTGGAGCTCCATTGACCAAGTTGAATCAGAAGGGCACTCCATTCAGATGGTATGACGAGTGTGATTATAGCTTTAAAAATCTCAAGACTACCTTGACTATAGCTCTGGTTTTGGTATTGCCCACATGATCGGGGATGTATCATGTCTAATGTGATTCTTTGCGTGCTGGACTTGGTTGTGTGTTGATACAGGACGACGGAGTGACTGCCGATGTATCTCTCCCTGAAACTGATAAAACAAACCATCAATGCGAGGCAACCGGTACTTTTTCTTAATAGTGACCTTGTTCAACTATCTATAATCAATGAAAATCCTCATAGAACCATCCTTCTTCTTCACAAATAGCACCGATTCACCCCAAGGTGAAATACTCGCCATGATGAATCCCTTATCCAACAACTCTACAATAGCTTCTTCAGCTCTTTCAACTTTGCTAGAGCCATGTGATATGGTGGAATAGATATGGGTTGAGTGACCGGCACCAAATTAATACCAAAAGCAATATTCGTATCGGGTGACATGCCTGGAAAGCCTACAGGAAACACATATGGAAACTCCCTCACTAATGGGACTGAATCGGCAGTAGGAGTATCATCACTAACATCTCTAATCAAGGCCAAATACACTAAACATCACTTCTCAACCATATGTTGATCCTTCATAAATTAGATCAACCTGCTAGGGGTATGACCTAGCGAACCCCTCCATTCTAACTGAGGTAACCCCAACATAGCCTATGTCATGGTCTTAGAATGACAATCAATAATATCATAGCACGGAGGTAGCCAATCCATACCTAAATTTACATCAAGGACTGCCATATTTAGCAACAGAAGATCAACGATGGTCTCATAACCCCCAATAGTAATCACAGATGACCGAGATACACGATCTATCACAATAGAATCATCAACATGCATAGATATATGAATCACAATATCAAAAGAACCACGAGGCATATCCAAATGCAGAGAAAAATATAATGACACATAGGAGTAGGTAGAACGTGAATCAAACAATACATAAGCATATATATGACAAACCGTAACTATACCTATGACCACAACATCTGAGGCCATCACCTCAAGTCTACCCGAAAAAGTATAGCAAAGGGCCTGACCACCATCAATCTGACCACCACCACGTAGCCCCCTCCTCTAGGATGACCTCTAGCTGCATATCCTCCGCTTCTAGTGTAACAGTGAATCACGATCTCATGGTTAGTAACCACACTCACGAAGAGCATTTCACTAGCAGGGGTACTTTAAGTTCAAATTTTGGGATTTATCTTATTTTTATCATTTTTGAGTTTTGGAGAACGAGGGAGGAGATTTTGAAGGAGAATTTCACTACAATCTTAAGGATAAGTAATTTCTACTTGGATTTGATCATATATCTTATTTTCCTATGAATTTCATCACCTACAATATGGAATTTTGAAGTGAAATTTGAGATTTTTGTCTACAACTTAAGAGAGTATAAATTGAGATTTTGAATATTGATTTGGACTTGAATTTGAAAACTAAATACATATTTGGACTCGTGGGGTTATGGGTCAATGGAATCTAGTCCTAGACTCCGGTTTTGACCATGTGAGCCCGAATTGACTTTTCTTAATGTTTTTAAAAATTACTATAAATTTAAGCTTTATTATTTGGAGTTGGTTTTTATGACTTTGTTTGACCCCGTTAAATATTATTTGGATAAATTTAAGCTGGTTGGAGGAAACTTTTAAAGAAAATACGATATTGGAAGGTTGAATTGGCTTGCAAAGATAAGTATCTTTCCTAGGCTTGGCTTGAGGGAATCTACCTTAGAAAATTGACCTTATTTGAGTAATTGCTATGTATTACGTGGTGGCGAGCATATATGCAAGTGTGATGGGTTAATCTTGATCGAGGTAGATTTTAGGCTAATTTATGCCTTGAATTGACATCATATGCTATTTATGTCTTGTTATTTCTCTTGTATGACTACGTAGGCACTCTTAAATATGCTAGAAATCATGTTTAGGCTTTTGGTACCTTGATGATCAAGAATAGCTATTTTTTACATAATGTTCTACCTGTTTTAACTATAGTCATACTATTCACATGCATACATCTCTGCATGTATATTTTCTCATGTCCATACACATCACTTATATTATTTATGGTGCATATTTTGCATATAGAGATTCTTCTATGGACTGAGGTTGAGGCACGCAAGTTGTCCGTGCGAGGTGAGCTTATGGCACGTAAGTTGTCCATGCGAGATGAGTACTATGCACGTAGGTTGTCCGTGCATGTTTGATATGATGCATGAATTTGGATTTGTCTATCTGGAGTAAAATGATCACTCATTAGACCTTGGGCCCTGTATGCGCAGGTTTATTGAGCACTTGGGAAGTGTTGATTGATGGCACTCTAGTTGACATTTATAATAATGCTTTGTGATGCGTATCATCTTTATATGCTAATTCGGTGTACCAGTATTAGCTTTTTCTTATCTGAAAGCATGTTATCATCTTTGTTAATTATGAAAATGATCATCTTATATACTAGTTTTGCTAGATTCTTGTGATGTATTTATTTATGGAATGTTCATGTTAATATAGTAAGTATTAATTGATCAATCTCGCCATTGCTTCGCCGATGTTAGTTTTGATACTTAGTGAGTACATTGGGTCGGTTGTACTCATACTATACTTTTTCACATTCTGTGCAGATCCAGGTGTTGGTACCATCAAAGCTGAGAAGTAGTTTTGTAGCTATGCCAGAGAGACTCGGGTAGTAAAGCCTATCCATCTGCATGCCTCGGAAGTCACATTTCCTTTCATGCATTAAAAATGTTCTTTATTTTAGTTAATGATATATTTATTTCAGGCCATTATGTTTCGATACTCTTAGAGCTCATGTACTCGTTGACACTAGTTTTTAGGGGTTGTACTACTGTTTTGCGTATTTGTATTGGTTTTAGACTTGCTTATGCTATAAATCTCATTTGGACTTAATATAATGTTTCATTTTCGCTATTTTGAAGGTTGTATGATTGGTTCGCCCAGCTATCATGTTAGGTTTCATGCCATTATGACTGTTGGTGAAATTTTGGATTGTGACATTTCATTTCATGTGACATTGTTATCACCTAGTGTGTCAAAGAAGTTTTACTTGACCACAAATTTTAAAAAATTTTAAAATATTTTGAATTACCAAGTATTGTAACTTGCGGTATTTTTTATATTTTGAAAAGATTTGAGAATTATAAATTTATATTCACACTAAAGATCGATTAAAATATTTTGATCTTCGTTCTACAATCTCCTCCACATCATATGGAATGAAAGGAATATATTTGCAGATGACTTAGCTAAACACGGAAGTATATTTGCGTCCTTTCATAGCCTGATGTTATATCTTGTACCTCTCTTTTTTCTTTTTGCTGTATCTTCGAACATTACTCTCAAGATACTATAGTCAAATTTCTATAACAGTTTCGTTTGTTTTAATTTTGTTTTCAATTTTATAATGAATAATTGTTATACACTTATAACAGTATTTGAAGGTTGAATATTATTTGGCGGTTATATACTAAAATTATCTAAAATTTAATTTTTTTTAATGTTACATATTGAAAATAAAAAAAATTTATTCAAATTTAAAATCTCAAAAGATATGCATATATTACTAATTAACAACAACAATAATCCAATATAATCCCACAAGTGGGGTCTAGGGAGAGTAGTGAGTATGCAGACATTACCCCTACCCCGAGGGAGTAGAGAGGCTGTTTCCGAAAGACCCTCAGCTCAAGAAGGCGAACAGAGACAATAAATCGGTATCATTAACAGAAACCATAGAAATAACAACAACAACAACAACAACAACAACAATATAAGGACCAAAAAATAGATGAAAAGCAATAATAATAATAACAAGTAAATAAGGCCCGGTACTATGAAAAACGGAAGAATATATTTTATTAATTAAATATTAAAAAAAATTAATACATTATTAATAAACTCATAACTAAATGTATGGAGATTTAAACTCTATGACACACATTTTAAAGCTACTTAAAAACTAAATTCTTTCATGATTGATGAAAGAACTCTGCAATTATATCTTATTTCGTAGATTTTAATCTATTACTGGCGATAAAATGCTTGGCGAGCTTTTTGTCTAAACATTTAGCAAAAGGATATTCGAAAATATACAAGCATATCTCTTCATAAAATTGAATGAACTCTTTAACTATGAAGTATGTACTAACACAATATTGTTTTATCATAAGTGGTACATTATAATTTCAAAATATTTTATCATAAAAATTATGTACTAAGATAACCTTTTGTAGTATGAATAAAAGTTCCCTTGACCAACAAAACAAAAGGGAAGTGTATTTCGTTCTATATATAGATAAATTAGTTAAACCCCAAGCGAGAAGAAGCTCGTATTTCTCATTGTTTTAAACATGGTTTTCATCATGATTCACCTAAGTCGAGCCTCTCAAAGCACAATGTGGAGAGAAACTTCAAATAGGGAATCTTACAGAAATGTCTCAAATAAGTCCCAACTTATCAATCTCTAGCCATTAATTATAAATTTATCAAAACTAGTCAAGCACATAAAAATTGAAAACCCAAATAAATAAGTTTCCTTCTCTCCAAGAATCACATGCAAAGATCTCCTTCCATATTTTAAATAGTTAATTGGCTAATATTGATAATGTCTGGCTAATATTAGTAATATTTTATGAATTGGTCAATTTTTATAATAAGCTACTTATAAATGGCATAGCCAATAGTTTCCCTTTCAAATATAACTGTTCCACGAAATTGCACCGGTTGTCCCTCTAAGGAACTGGTCTTTAAATATTATTTTTGATTTTTACTTTGTTATAAAGATAGGCTTCTTTTTCACAAAGAACAACATAGTTCTTCAATATTGAAAGCTTTAAGTTTCTTATTTGGGGGTAGAAAATGAAAGTTACAACAACAACAACAACAACAACAGNTGAAAGCTTTAAGTTTCTTATTTGGGGGTAGAAAATGAAAGTTACAACAACAACAACAACAACAGCCCAGTATAATCCCATTAGTGGGGTCTGGGGAGGGGAGGGTAGTGTGTACGCAGACCTTACCCCTACCCTGGGGTAGAGAGGCTGTTTCCAAATGACCCTCGGCATCCTTCCCTCCAAAAACTCCCCACCTTGCTCTTGGGGTGACTCGAACTCACAACCTCTTGGTTGAAAGTGGAGGGTGCTTACCATCAGAGCAACCCACCTTGTCACAGAAAATGAAAGTTAATGATCGTTTATTATTAAAATTATTTGAATGTGATAGTGCTTAAATTTTTAGTTTAAATAATGATTTAGTGATTTGTTTTAAAAATCTCAAAACTTTATTGTTGGTCATGAGAAAATTCTAAAAAGACAAAGTGGATCTTCTTATTTGGTGTTATTTGACTTAAAATGGTGGTTGTAGATCATTTGTGTTGTTATTATTTGGAGGTTTTATTTCAAATTTGAGATTATTGGAGCAGATTTGGGGTGGTTTGATCAAAATTAGAATTAGAATTTTGAAGAACACTTTGTTGAATAACACAAAAAAATTATTTTGATCGGGTAGACTTTGATGAACAATTTAGCAGGTAGATCAATTGCAAATAATAAAAAATCATGCCAAACATATAAAGTTTGGTGAACAATTGAACAATTACAAACTCATGTCAACCGAGTAGACTTTGTGAACAATTAACAGTACAAATAAAGTAAATATAACATAAAATCTACCGATTCAATAGAGACATTCCGGCCAAGAAAAAAAAGTGTTTGTGGGACCAAGGGTCATTTTCTAAATACTTTTAAAAACGAGGACATATTTAAAGACCAACCTGTTACAGGCCATTCCTGGATCAATCGACGCAACTGTTCCATGTTGCTGATATTTCGTGGGCTCCAAGGTTGCAAAGTTTGGGTCAAGAACCATTTCCTCGGACAGGCTCGGCGGCTTCTTCTTTGGATTGTATACAACTTGGGAATGGTCTCCAATGGAATCTAAGCGTCGCTTTTCTCTCATGATGGTGACGAATCTTCTCTATTAGTCAATATTTTTCACGTGAAAAGTCTGCCACTGGTTCTTAAAAACCTAAAAATAATTCGAAGGGATCAAGGAACGAGCCTAAAAGTAGCTCTTTACACCATACATTTGGCAAATCATTTAGATAATTCTTTTCTTTGAAAAGCGTGGATTCTGAAAATAGCAAATGTCAAAAGTTTTTGTAGGATAGAATTGTCTGTTTTATGTTATTGAATATGATATCTATATATGCCTAACCCCCACCATGGTTCTTTTTTTCTTGTACTTGTGATAGGGAACCTTTTCATCAGAAAATACTACAGGCCTTTGTAGGGTTTTGACTGTTTCATGATTAGTTTAGCATAAACTACGCTTATTTAAAGTATTTATACACTAATATCATAAGAAGAAAAAATTTACATTATCAAATCACCTAAAAGTAATTGTCCATAAAAAGTGATATTAATAACCTGAAAAATAAAGCAAATTACCTATTATAACATGTTAAACTAAAACGATAATGCAAAAGAAATTGAATATTATCAATATATATATAAATTAATTAATCCTTATTTAAAATCGGCATATGACTTTAGAGTTAGAGTTTCTATGTACCAAACGCTAAAAGCAAAGAGAATAAAGGAGCTTGAGCTCAAAACGCATTTTGCATCAGACATTATGCAACTTTTAAAACAATCCTATAGAGAAAAAATGGAATAAGATTCTCTCTTATCATTTCTACGAGAATTAAACTATAAATATCCTATAGAGATAAAACCACATCACATCATTTACAAACAATCATCTTAACTTCATTAGCTACAACACGAAAATGACTCACATAACCTCGGATGATCATCTTTATCAACCATACCCAGCTACGTACAAACAAAAAAAGGACCATTTTGAGAAAGGCAATTCATCCAAGTATAAGGAGGAGAAGGTGCATAAACTAATTGATGTTCCTCCATATCCAAGTATTCGTTACACATCGAATGGATTCGAGGCTTTCAGACCCGAAAAAGAAATCAATGTCAGCAAGGAGAGGCCAGAGTATCCATGGAATAGTAACGTATACATTGATAAAGAAGAGAATAGCTACGGAAAATTAGCTTACGAGGAAGAAGAAGAAGAAGAGGAGGAGGATGTTGATGCTGAAGCAAGTGCTTTCATTAACTGGAAGCATAACAAGTTTAATCGTGCTAAATGGACATCCATGAAATCCTTTTACTGAATGATTTTAATGATGCATGAGCCCTCCTTAGTTTTATATCTATATATAAGCCTGCATATTAATGCATTATTATCTAAATAATTTGTAATCAGTTGTGTTTTTATTTTCTTTTAAGTATTGTACTCAGGATTGATATTTATTGACTTGTGTATTTATATATATGTGTATCAAAAACAACATCGATCTAGGTTCAAGGTGACTAACAACATCGATCTAGGTTCATTGTGGTAAAACCTATATTCTTTTTATGTTTGAATCTCCATCATGCAACGAAAGCGCAGAATTCCTGGATATCTGTCAGCTCATTAACAAATTAAGAAAAGTATCCAGTTACTCAAGTCACCCAATTCTTTTGGCTTCTCTTGTTTACCCCATGTAACGATCCGCCTGATCGTTTTGAGCATTTGCATTCCGTTCAGCTAATTGAAGTCTTGAGCAGCATCGTATGATGCATTATGACTTGTGTGAATTGTCGGTTTTGGTTTTCAGGTTATTCGGAATTGATTTGGAAGAATGAATTTTATGATTAAAGCTTTAGAGTTGGAAGAGTTGACCAAGTTTTATTTTTTAATATATGACCTCGGATTAGAGTTTTGATAGTTCGGTTAGATCCGGATGGTAATTTTGGACAAGGGCGTATGCCCGTATTTGCGTTTGGATATTTCTAGAAGGTTTCGGTACTAATTGGCAAAAGTTAAAAATTTGAAGGTTTGGAAAGTTCATAAGTTTGACCGGGAGTTGACTTTGATGATATCGAGTTCGAATTATGGTTCCAGGAATTTTAATAGCTTCATTATGTCATTTGGGACTTGTGTGCAAAGTTTGAGCTCATTCCAGGTTGATTTGATATGTTTCGGTACGAGTTTTGGAAGTTGAGAGATTCAAAGTTTATTAAGTTCGATTTGAGATGAGATTTGTGGTTATGATGTTGTTATGCGTGATTTGAGGCCTCGAGTAAGTTCGTGTTATGTTATAGAACTTGTTGGAATGTTAGGACGGGGTTCCGAGGGACTCGTGCGTAATTCGGATCGATTTCGGATCATTTTTCTTCATAATTGCATTGCTGGATCCTGCTGATGTCTGGTGCACCAAGTGTTCTTCGCAATCACGAAGTTAGAGGTGCGATCGCGTACAGGAAAAATTGGAGCTGAGTATTTCTTCTTCCCGTTCGCGAGTAATTGTCCGCATTCGCGTAGATTGCTGGAGATTGGGCATTGCGTTCGCATAGAGTTGAGCTGAGAGCTGGGAGTTGGAAGCTTCTTCATCGCGTTCGCATTCGCGAAGTGTTCTCTAATTGGTTTGATGTATTTGAGTTATATTTGGCTAGTTTCGAGCCGTTCGGAGGTCGGTAGGTGCGAGATGGAATTTATGGAGTATCGTTTGGCTTGCTCGGTATTGGATTTGGCTTGTTCGAGGTAAGTAACACTTCTAAACTTGGTGCTGAGGGTATGAACCCCTTAATATAAGTGTTATGTGTATGGTGTTGAGGTGACGTACATGCTAGGTGATGGGCGTGTGGGCGTGCACCGTGTGAATTATGATTGGGTTGTTTCTGTGGTACTATGTAGTTACCTAATCTTATTTTTATCCATGAGATTTCTATGTGTTAGAGTAATTGAGTTGTGATCCATATTAGAAACCATGTCTAGTGTCACGCCCCAACCTCGGAAAGCGCGACCGACGCTCAACCGAGTGAACCCGACCGAGCAAGCCTGTTAGATGCTTTCTACCCAACTCACCCATGATCAAGAAAAGACGTGATTTCATTAATTATGCAGTAGGAAGCTCATTCATGCAATACTAAATTGTTTCATAAGCTATTTCACCTTTCAGTCTCAAAATACACATATTCTTATAGTCTGAGTGGAACAAGTGATCAAACACAACATAACTTGCTTAACATTCCCAACACCCATATACAACTCACATAGTGTCTACGGAGCCTCTAAAGATACAAAAGAGTGTAAAGAAGGTGCCGGCAATAAGGCCCCGGCTATACCTCAAAAAGTACAACAATATAAATAAAAGATATATTACATGACCCCGGAATGAAATGGGGCTTACCGAGTCCACTGAGAAGAGGATGCAACACCTATCTATGATCAATATTATCTGCTATGGAACCACCTGCATCCATTTAAAAATATAGCTCCCCCGGTAAAAAAGATGTTAGTACTGTCGAATAGTACTAGTATGAAAACTAAACACCATTTAAATAAAATGAATAGTAACACAAGGGAAACAGTCAAGAAGCAATATGAACTGTAAGTAACACTAAAACGTCTAAGTGAAAGATTACTTAGATTTTCAAGTTAATTGCCACATTATTAGGTTGGATGGTTTTATCCCAATATACCACAGTCCACAATACCACCGTGTTCTTACAAGGAGTCCGATCTCGGCCCGATCGGTTAAGCCATCTCATTTGAGATATCAACCATATTCACTATTTTATTCACAATACCATCGTGTTATTACACGGAGTCTGATCTCGGCCCAATCGGCTAAGCCATCTCATTCGAGACATCAACCATGTTCACAATTTCACTCACAATACCATAACGTTATTACACGGAGTCCGATCTCGGCCTGATCGGCTAAGCCATCTTATTTGAGACATCAACCATTTCAATCGATCATCTTACTTCATATTTCCTTCCCATCTTTTCAACACATTGGCACAACTGGCTTTAAATTATAAAGTCATTTTTGGCACTTGGCCTTATTTCATAATTCGAGTTCTTTTCCACAATCCAACATTATTACTATCATCAATAACAATACGGTTTTTCATTCAAGACTCTTGATTTTACATGTGAGCAATTTAGAATTCAAGGCACATAGAGGCTTTTCACACAATTTGGCATAACAGTCTTTAATCGAATTTGACTTGAAGTCTAGGCATATTAGCATATATTCTAAGTCTTGAACATTTCCTCGGATGACGAGATAACATGATGAAAGCATAGGAACACATATTACACATATATTTGTAAAACAAGCACGTTCGTGATAGCAATTTCTAGGACGTTCAATTTAGGACTTACGTCGATCGCATGAATACCGCGGGATTCAATTCTAAGAAGAGGGGGTTTAGCCAACATACCTCAATTGATCCTCTTAAAACTCTAAGATATTCCGAAATATTAGAAACTTCAATCTACTTTAGCAATATAGCAAAATTGAACCCAAAATTAGGAAAATGATAATAATTCTAGCTCACTTGAGCATTCTATCAAACACTATGTGTGTATTAAGGTTTCATGGCCCTTCTTATGAAAGATTTCACCCACACCCATTCTTTTCTACCGTTAACTCACAACCTCCCCACATACCTTAGGAACATATGTATGCAAGGTAAGCACTCCCATCCCCATGAATTTCATTACTAATGGCCCATTCTAGTTACATTTTAAAATTAAGAGTTTGGGTGATAGAATCTTACCTCTTGGGAAGAAAACCTAGGTGCCTCTCTTGATAATCTTCAAGGTTTTAAGTGAAAATTGAAGAGAAATTTGATGAAGATCACTTCCTCCCTCTAGGACCCTCTCTCTCACTCTAAAAATATCAGAAAATAAGTTCAAAATGGTCCATGGTAGGTGTTTTAACGGAATAGGGTCGGGTTTAAAAACCCCAAAAATGAAGCTCCGGAACAGGTTCTGCTGTCGCAAATGCGACCGTATAATGATTATGTGGTCCGCAAAATTTGGGTGCCAAAACTAGAAAGGAACTAACCAGGTCTGCGGCCACTATGCGGCCCGCAGACCTGTTCTGCGGTCGCATAATGCACTGCAGAACGATTATGCGGTCACATAGTGCACCGCAGAACCTCCCTCCGAAAAATCCCAAAGCGGGATATGCGACAAGAGTGCAACCCGCGAAGTGGTTATGCGGTCGCATAGTGGCCTACTTCTACTATTATTAACCTCTACGCCTACTTCGGCATCACGAAAATCCGGGTTTTTAGGAAAACGTTTACGGGGCCTTACATCCTCCCCCACTTAAGATTATTCGTCCTCGAATGAGGGTCAGGTTCCATTATTAGCACCTTATACAACTCAGTATTTCATACCCTACACTAGCAGCCCCAAATATAACTAACTCCCCAAATTTCCAAACATTTCGCTGGAGTTTCCTTTGTAACTAGGACTATCCACCTGTTAGAGAGCCCCAGAATCACATCCTAAAAACGTGTACGCAATCCAACGATATAGCATAACTCATAACAATACCAATAGTGGCCTCATGTAAACAACATATAATCCAAAGGAACACCTTTACATCAACTGAACAAGTGATACAAATATTCATATGCGACAAGTTCATAAAAAGAAAGGATTACACAGCTATTCAAACAAGTAAGGATACTTCTTCTTTATTTCTTCCTCGGCCTCCCACGTGGCCTCTTCAACCTGCTGGTTTCGCCATGACAATTTCACAGAGGCAATCTCTTTATTCTTCAACTTTCGGACTTGTCTATCAAGAATGGAAACTGGAATTTATTCATATGACAGTTCTTCATTAACCTCAATGGTCTCAACCGGCACAATGGCTGACAGATCCCCAACTACCTTCTTCAACATAGACACATGGAATACCGGGTGGACTAATGGCATTTCAGGTGGTAGCTCAAGCTTGTACGCTACTTGGCTAATTCTCTGAATAATTTTGTACGGCCCGACATACCTCAGACTCAATTTCCCTTTTTTCCCAAACTGCATAATACCCTTCATGGGGGAAACCTTTAAGAATACCCAATCATTTTCTTTGAACTCTAAGTCTCTGCGACGGACATCCGAAAAGGAGTTTTGATGACTCTGGGTAGTTTTCAACCGCTCCTTTATGATCTTAACCTTCTCCATAGCCTAATGCATGAGGTTGGCCCTATCAACTCAGCTTCCCCAATCTCGAACCACCCAATGGGAGATCTATATCTCCTACCATACAATACCTCAAATGGTGCCATCTGAATACTCACATGAAAGTTGTTGTCATAAGCAAGCTCTATGAGTGGCAAATGATCATCTCAGCTACCCTTGAAATTAATAACACAAGCACGCAACATGTCATCAAGCGTCTGAATAGTCCACTTTGCTTGCCCGTCGGTCTGTGGATGGAAGGCTGTACTAAGATTTACCTGAGTACCCAAATCTTGCTGAAATGCCTTCCAAAAATTGGCCGTGAACTGAGCCCCTCGATCGGAGATGATAGAAACTGGAGTGCCATGCAGCCTGACTATTTCCTTGATATACAATTGAGCATATTGTTCCGCTGTATCGGTAGATTCAACTGGCAAGAAATGTGCTGGTTTCGTGAGTCGATCCACGATCATCCAAATTGAGTCAAACTTGCATGGAGTGCACGATAATCCTACTACAAAATTCATGTTAATCACTTCCCACTTCCACATTGAAATTTCTATGTTTTGTGCCAACCCACCAAGCCGTTGGTGTTCGGCCTTCACTTGCTGACAATTCAGACACCTTGCCACAAAGTCCGCTACATTCCTTTTCATGTCATTCCACCAATATACTTCCTTGAGATCATGATACATCTTCGTAGAACCTGGGTGCATGGAATACCTAGAAGTATGAGCCTCGGTCATGATTCTTTTCCGGAGACCATCTACATTTGGAACACATAGCTGCCCTTGTACCTTAGTGTACCATCATCCATGCCAAGAGTAAAAGCCATAGTTTTATGTTTATGAATCCCCTCCTTTAGTTGTACCAACAATGGATCGTCGTATTGCTTCTCTTTGACTTTCACAACAAGCGATGATTCAGCACTATTTTGCACAATTACCCTTCCTTCACTAGAGCCTGCAAGAAGAACTCCCAAACTGGCTAGCTGATGAACCTCCCTGGCCAACAGCCTTTGACATGCCTCCAAGTGAGCCAAATTACCCATAGATTTCCGGCTAAGAGCATCCGCCACAACATTGGCTTTCCCTGGGTGATACAGAATATTGATGTCGTAATCCTTGAGTAACTCAAGCCATCTTCTCTGCCTCAGAGTCAGCTCCTTTTGCTTGAAAATATATTGAAGACTCTTGTGGTCCGTGAATACATCCACATGGACCCTGTACAAATAATGATGCCAAATCTTCAATGCAAAAACCACCGCTGCAAGTTCAAAGTCATGAGTTGGATAGTTCTTTTAATGATTCTTGAGTTGCCTATAAGCGTATGCTATAACCTTGCCGTGTTGCATTAACACACACCCAAGCTAAACCTTTGGCGACCTCCAACAATTCCTCTAAGATGTGCTAGCATGAATATGACGATAAAATTTCCTATACCTTATATTTGATCATGGGATGATGCTTCTTCTTTGACATATTTGAACCTTCAACCCCCATAGATTAAATACGGGGAGGAACAACGGGGTTCGAGGTTTGGCTGGAATTATTCAAGAATCCATCAACGGGCTGAGCAGAGTATTTCATGAGGTTATATATCCTAAAAGACATGAAGGTTACTACCAATAGTGCTGACATTGTTAATTTGTGATGACATTATTGATTCGACACATGAGGCATAGAGTTGTCTAGTAGGCATTGATAATGTAGGGACCATGTTCATGATTCTGAGATGTAATAGAAGTGAGTCATTTTAGACATGTGACATATGGGAGGCATAATTGGAAGGATAAAGACATTGGCGTCAGTTATTCTTGGAAGGCTATGAGTCATGAAGAGGACAACAACAATTGTTTCATTCCATACGTGCCTTGTTTGGCAATAATAGGCCTCAAAGAGAGATATCACTTATGTGACACCAGTCGCCTCGTGGAATGTAGGGAAAATCAGTTTAACTCGTAATTAGAATATTTTGGCACCCCGAATGTGATATGGGTTTTAAAATACATGAAGTTGCATTATGCTCTTAACAGTAACTAGCACAAGTAATATATGCCACAAGCCTACGAGAATGAAAAAAAAGTTGAACACTTGTGAGATTATTATCATTCTGACAGCTTAATGTTTGGATGAAATCATGTATTGGTTAGAGAGAATGTACACTTTTCTATGAGCTAGACATGTTTCTGCCATAATAACTCTCAGGATGAAATACCAGGCCACTTCATGGAAGACTATAATACTAGGTACAAAGTGAGCTACTTACTGTGATTCGATTTAGGTGAACATGAAGTCATACAAAGATGGGTAAACAACAAGATCTTCCTATGACGAATTTGTGATAAATCTCAAATTTCTCAGAAACTTTATGCGGACAAGTGGCCCATTTCAATTGACATGTACGCGTATAATAGGTGCTGGGATATGCTCTTATGTTACTAGACAGTGGAAAGGTTCCATGATAATACTCACAAAGGAGTAGGGTGACTGCTCAAGCTATATGAGCCACATACACCAGAGATAGAAAGAGTCGCTTAAGAAGGATCTCAACACTAGGCTACCTTACATTGGATATGATACCACATAGGTAAATATTACGATGGTGCGTGCATAGGCATAAATGAGCATATGTTATTCATTCGAATCAAAAGGTTCTGTAAGAAAGTCATTAGGTATATTCCCTTGTTGAGAATTTAGGGAAGCAATGGGAAGTATTAACTTAGGGTTATAACCCAATTCAAGGATCTCATGATAGAACTCAATTTCTCAAGAGGTTATAAAATATAAGGAATTGTGACAAAAAGTCTTCACGAATTCTGCGTCTCGTTCAAAGAGTAGATATAGAGAACGACTCATAAAGTTATTCCGGTTCTGTCCCAACTTTCATAGTAGCATAAGGAGTGGCGTATGACAAAGTGGAACTGGGATCAATAAGAGCATACACATCATGAGATTGGACAGTCAATATACCTACAACCACATCTGGAGAAGCCTCAAACTTTTGATGTCTCCTCATAGCATAAAGCATGTTGGGCCCTCCCGAGCTCTGAATACCACCCCTATCTGCTCCACGCCCTGCAGGCGGTACAGTGCCTCTAGCTGGGGGAGGCGTGGTAGATGTAGTATCTACAGAACTGGATGGTTGTGTCGCACTCCCACCCATGCTTTGGCGAAACGAATGACAATTTCTCTGAATGTGACCCCTCATACAACACTTATAACATACATTGGTACCATAGTGACATACTCCCGGATGACATCTCCCATACTTTACACAATGGGGGTGAGGTCCGCTAAACTGACTCGTCCCACTGACCTGATATTTATGCTTTTTGCATACATCATAAGCATCCCTCTTATCCTCCCTCTAAGATTTCAATGCATTAGTAACAAACTCTGTACCAGTTTGCCGTGTGAGCCTTTGGAATTTCCCAAACCTGCCACCCCTAACATGTTGTTGAGCATACACACCACACGACGCCAAATCGGCTAAGCCATCTCATTTGAGACATCAACCATATTCACTATTTCATTTACAATACCACCATGTTATTACACGGAGTCCGATCTCGGCCTTATCGGCTAAGCCATCTCATTTGAGACATCAACCACGTTCACAATTTCACTCACAATACCACCGTGTTATTACATGGAGTCCGATCTTAGCCCGATCGGCTAAGCCATCTCATTTGAGACATCCACCAATTCAACGATCATCTTACTTCATATTTCTTTCCCATCTTTTCTGCACATTGGCACAAGTGGCTTCAAATTATAATAAACTGTTCTTGGCACTTGGCCTTATTTTATAATTCGAGTTCTTTTTCACTATCCAACATTATTATTATCATCAATAATAATACGGTTTTTCATTCAAGACTCTTGATTTCCCATGTGAGCAATTTAGAATTCAAGGCACATAGAGGCTTTTCACACAATTTGGCATAACAGTCTTTAATTGAATTTGACTTGAAGTCTAGGCATATTAGCTCATATTCTAAGTCTTGAACATTTCCTCAGATGACGAGATAACATGATGAAAGCATGGGAACACATATTACGCATATATTTGCAAAGCAAGCACATTCAGGATAGAAATTTCTAGGACGTTCAATTTAGGACTTACGTCGATTGCATGAATACCGTGGGATTCAATTCTAAGAAGACGGGGCTTAGCCAACATACCTCAATTGAGCCTGTTAAAACTCTAAGATGTTCCGGAATATTAGCATCTTCAATATACTTTAGCAATATAGCAAAATTGAACCCAAAATTAGGAAAATGATCATAATTCTAGCACACTTGAGCATTCTATCAAACACTATGTGTGTATTAAGGTTTTATGGCCCTTCTTATGAAAGACTCCACAAACCCACACCCCATTCTTTTCTATCTTTAACTCACAACCTCCCCACATACCTTAGGAACACATGCATGCAAGATAAGCACTCTCATCCCCATGAATTTCCTTACTAATGGCACATTCTAATTACATTTTGAAATTAAGAGTTTGGGTGATAGAATCTTACCTCTTAGGAATAAGACCTAGGTGCTTCTCTTGATAATCTTAAAGGTTTTAAGTGAAATTTTAAGAGAAATTTGATGAAGATCACTATCACGCCCCAAACTCGGGGAGCGCGACCAGCGCTCAACTGAGCAAACCCGGTCGAGCACGCCTTTTAGATTTCCTTCTACCCAACTCATCCATGAAGAAAGAGGAGATGTACTCCATTAATCAAACATTGAAAATATTTCATTAACAACCCTCATTTCATTTCCATTAGCATCTTCATTCATAATTTCAAAAATATTAAAAGTTTATAGATATAATGAAAAACATGATTTCCAAATACCAACGTTTCTAGTTCAATTTCCAACATCAACCACAACCCACAACCTGTTTACGGAGCCTCTAAGTACAATAGAAGAGTAATATGTGAATGCCGGCAACAAGGCCCCGGCTATACCTCAAAACACAGTACATGAGAAACAAAAGATACATGACCCCAAAATGAAGTGGGGCTCACCACATCAGCTAAATATATTGTACTGCTATCAGTGATCAATGTCGCCTGTTGTGGAACCACCTGCATCCATTAAAGATGCAGCGCCCCTAGCAAAAGAGACGTTAGTACTATCGAATAGCACTAGTATGTATAGCTAAAAGTCCTCTTTCAAAATAGAATGCCTATATAAGAAAAGGCAACACATAGAAATAGCAAGTCACAATCAACAATTTCCAAATGTCCAGTTAAAACATAATAATTTTTTAAAATACGAAGTTCATATACAATNGGATGTTAGTACTGTCGAATAGCACTAGTATGTATAGCTAAAAGTCCTCTTTCAAAATAGAATGCCTATATAAGAAAAGGCAACACATAGAAATAGCAAGTCACAATCAACAATTTCCAAATGTCCAGTTAAAACATAATAATTTTTTAAAATACGAAGTTCATATACAATTTTGGTTGGGAGATCAATAGCACCGATATATCACTGTTCACAATATCACCTTTTACACTACCAATATTCAAAATACCAATACCACCATACTTTTAGTACGGAGTCCAATTACGACCCGATCAGCTAAG
>AWOL01S0016417.1:0-24776 GCA_000715115.1 Nicotiana otophora | reverse complement strand
AAGAGTAATATGTGAATGCCGGCAACAAGGCCCCGGCTATACCTCAAAACACAGTACATGAGAAACAAAAGATACATGACCCCAAAATGAAGTGGGGCTCACCACATCAGCTAAATATATTGTACTGCTATCAGTGATCAATGTCGCCTGTTGTGGAACCACCTGCATCCATTAAAGATGCAGCGCCCCTAGCAAAAGAGACGTTAGTACTATCGAATAGCACTAGTATGTATAGCTAAAAGTCCTCTTTCAAAATAGAATGCCTATATAAGAAAAGGCAACACATAGAAATAGCAAGTCACAATCAACAATTTCCAAATGTCCAGTTAAAACATAATAATTTTTTAAAATACGAAGTTCATATACAATTTGGTTGGGAGATCAATAGCACCGATATATCACTGTTCACAATATCACCTTTTACACTACCAATATTCACAATACCAATATTCAAAATACCAATACCACCATACTTTTAGTACGGAGTCCAATTACGACCCGATCAGCTAAGCTATCTCATTAAAGAAATCAACCATAATTACTATCAGTACCAATACCACCGTAATTTTAGCACGGAGTCCGATCACGACCCGATCGGCTAGGCTATCGCATTTGAGAAATCAACCACAATTACTATCAATACCAATATCACCATAATTTTAGCACGGAGCCCGATCACGACCCGATCGGTTATGCTATCTCATTTGAAAATCGACCACAATTACTATCAATACCAATACCATCGTAATTTTAGTACAGAGTCCGATCACGAACCGATTGGCTAGGTTGTCCTATTTGAAGACATCAACTAAAATCTCAATTACAATTACAATTTCCAGAACAATCACCACCATGTGTGCGGCATGGTGTCCGATCACGACCCGATCGGCTAGGCTGTCTTATTCGAGACATCAACCCTTTTATATCAATCAATTTCATCCCAATTAAGAGGAATAATTTTATCACATCAATCTCATCCCAAATAAGGGGAATAATCCACAAATAACATAGGTACAAATGTATTTACCTCATCATCTTTCACATTGTATCAATCTCCACTAGTATTTTCAACCAATAAGAGCAACAATATTTTCTTTGCCCTTTTAGCCATTCACAACATTCTTTAATCAAGGCACGGTGGCCATATTTGATGTTTCACACTTTCATTTCTTCCATCTCATGTATCATCATCATAAATATCAACATACATATAATATTCCGTAAACCACAACTTTAAGTTCATTAGAAATGAACAATTTAAGCACAATAGATTTCTTTCCGAGAAATGGAGTAAAATAATTAACAATTGATGTGCAAATTACAATCATCAACAAATAATACACCATTTATTCTTGACATATTTTTCCCCACAAAGGGCAATACACAATTTCCACTCACGAATATGTAAGAACGCAAAACACATTGAAAATACTCACAAATCATAACGTCTGTTAAAACAATCACATGTGAGCATGACTTGAGTTTATAAGCTTTTAGACAATTCTATTTTCGAAGCCAATTCGGAATAGTTGAATCAAGGCTCATTTCATAACCTTTCTCACATTATTTCATTTTATTGGCACCATTGGCCACAAGTATAACTTTCACTTATATCAATCATCGTATTGTATACTTCTTTCACATCTTTTAATTAAATTGGCACCATTGGCCACAAGTATAAGTTTCACTCTCGTACATTGGCCACACTTTATATCCCAATTCACTTATTTTACTTCCAACTATCTTTATGGGTTATCAACAGTAAGACATTTCAAATCAAGACTTTAGGTACACATATGAATAATTAAGAGTCTTAAGCATATTGAGTTTTCTCACACAATTTGGAATCATAACCTTCATTTGAAACACAACTCAAAGACAAAACATTTTAATACACATATTATTCTTGAACACGTTCCCAAAGGATAACATAATGTGTTAGGAACATTCGGAACACGTTTTGAATACTTAATTCTTGACACTTTGCTTATTCGGGACAATCGAATTTATTGGTAACAACTCGGAATATAGGATGAGGAACTTGAGACAACCATACTTGAAATTTATGAGAACATCATTAAATTCAATTCTAAGAGAGTAGTTTAGCCAACATACCTTGTTTTGAGCTTTCCTTAAATTGCTACGACGTTCCGAATATTCTAGCAACTTCAATCTATTTAGAAACATAACAAAAGTAAATTATAATTAGGAAGATATTTATGGGTTCACCTCACTTAAGCATTTAATCAAACACTAGGTATGCAAATTTGCCTACAAGGTTCTTCTATAAGATTTCCTCCATTTCACAACCAATCTTTAATTATTTGAGCTCAACAATCTTCTCACAAACCTTATTGGTACATTCATGTATAAATAATACTCTTACACCCAAGAATCATACTCTTAATCAACCATCTTCCACCCAAATTTGTAATTGAAAACTAGGGTATGGAACCTTACCTCTTAGATGAAGAACTTGAGGGATTTCTTGTTGGATTTCAAGACTTGGACAAGATCTTGATGAACAAAGTACTTGAGCTACTTCTTCTCTCTAGAATACTCTTGCTTCTCTCTAAAAATATCGTATATTTGCTTTAAAAATGATCCCTAAGGGGTTTTAATTAAAATAGGGTTGGGTTATAACAATAGAAAAATGGATACTACAAAATTCTGGATCGGGCTACAAACCAGGCTAGGTACGCTCTGTAGCGAGCTATAGACCAGGCTAGGCAAGGGATATAGCACGGTCTAGCACGCTACAAGTTGGGTGACGCGAGATTGAACTTTCAACTCCCCAACACACTGTTCAACCCCAAAACTCCAAAAATATAATACATTAGCTTACCTTGGCACCCCGAAACCTTAAATTACTTAGCAAAAGTTTTTCGGTGCCTTACATTCTCCCCCGCTTAGGATCATTCGTCCTCGAATGATGAGTAGATTCTGTCCCCAAACACTTAACATAACATATCTCTTCTCCTTTGCACATCTCAAACTCCCAAATTTTACTAACTCCCAAAATTTTTAGAAGTTTCGACATAGTCTCCTCCGTAATTGGGCCTATCCACCTATCAAAGAATCCCAGAAATCAATCCTAACAATATATCCATTACTCAACAACGCATCACACTATATATCAACAACACATATCTCAACATTAGGGCATTACATTAACAAAAGTGGTATCTTGACATGAAATGTACATATTTAAACCATAATGCATAGAAGGTACATTTTTGAACCACAACTATTTGTCTCTACAAACAAGTGAAAATATTTTCTTTCCTTAACACTTTCGGCCTTCAAGGTGGACTCCTCGACTCATAGAATTCGCCATAACACATTCACGGAGGCAATCTCAACTCTCGGACTTATCTAACAAGGATGGCAATTAGATACCCCTCATAATCCAATTATCCATTAACTTCACATTCACTAGCTTTCACCAGAACGATAGACAAAGGATTTATAATTACCTTCATAGACGTAGACACATGATACACCGGGTACACGGAGGACAATAATAGGGGAAACATCATACTCATACTTTGGCCTATTTTATTCATGATTTCATAAGGCCTAATGTGACTACATATACTTTACCTTTATTAACAATTCACATAGCATCCTCATGGAGAATATATTGAGAATAACCCGTTCACTTTCTTAGACTCTAAATCTCTACGCCGAACACCCAAACTAAACCTTTGGCGACCTCCAACAATTATTCTAAGATGTACTAGCTTGAATATGACCATAAAACTCCTATTCAATATATTTGATCATGGAATGATGCTTCTTCTTTGACATGTGACATATGGGAGACATAATCGGAAGGATAAAGGCATTATCACCAGTTATTCTTGGAAGACTATTATTCATAAAAGGATAAGAATAAATGTTTCATTCCATATGTGTCTTGTTTGGCAATAGTAGGCCTCAAAGAGAAATAAACAAGTACGTGACACCAGACGTCTCTTGGAATGTAGGAATAATCAGTTTAACTCCAGATGAGAATATTCTGGCACCCTGAATGTGATATGGGTTTTAAAATGCATGAAATTGTATTAGATTCTTAACACTAACTGACACAAGGAATCTATGTGACAAGCCCATGGGGATGAAAAAGTGGTTGAACACTTGTGAGATTATTATCATTCTGATAGCTTAACCCTTCACAATAGTTCATCCTATGTGAGAGGACTAGAGATACAACAAACTTGTCTTTCAAATTAATATGCTCATCATATGTGCCAGAATCTGAAACATCCACCTGAAGTAGGGAGGGAAAAGTCGCGGTAAGTCTGCTTAACTTTCAATCACACACAAGTGAAACCATGTAGCTAGGACATCTTCACATTGGGTAAAATCATGTATTGGTTAGAGAGAATGAACATTTTGCTGTGAGCTAGACATGATTCTACCATAACAACTCTCAAACTGCCATATCAGGCCACTTCACTGGCAACTACAATACTAGGAACTAAGTGAGCTATTTACTGCGGAATGATCTAAGTGGACATGAAATTCATACTGAGATGGGCAAACAAAAAGATCTTCCTATAACGAATTTGTAAAAATCTCAAATTTCCCGAAAACTTTTATACGGACAAGTGACCCCTTTCAATTGACATGTACACATATGATAGGTGCTGAGATATGCTCTCATGTTACTAGATAGTGAAAAATATTGATGATAATATACACAAAGGAACAAAGTGATTGTTCAAACCATAGGAGCCACATACACCGGAGAGAAAAAGAGTGGTTCAAGAAGGATCTCAACACTAGGCTGCTATACATTGGTTTTGATACCACATAGGTAAACTTTATGACTTTGCATGCTATGCACAAGTGAGCATATGTTATCCATTTGAATCAAAAGGTTCTGTAAGAAATTCATTAGGTATAGTCTCTTGTTGAGAATTTAGGAAAGCAAGTGGGAAGTATTAATCCTAGAGTTATAACTCAATTGAAGGACATAATTATAGAGCTCAATTCCATAAGAGGTTGTACAAAAGAGAATTCGTGATAGAGTAGATTCACGAATAATGTGTCTCGTTCAAAGAGTAGATACATGCAATGTTTTGTGATTTAATGTTTTGGTTAAGACCATATTTATGTAGGCCTCTTCAATATAGATGTACATATACAACAAGGAAAATAATGCGGTGTTCATAATGATGTACTAAGGAGTAACTTACTTGATGGCTTTAGATTGACAGAGCAGTACCTTAATTGATGTCCCTCTACTCCTCAACCAAAACATGCATTAGTACCATAGTGACATACCCCCGAATGATATTTCATACACTTCACACAATGAGGATGGGGTCCACTAAACTAATTCTCCCCACTGACCTGATATTTATCCTTTTTGCATACATCATAAACATTCCCCTTAGTCTTCCTCCAAGCCTTCATGGCGGGAGTAAAACTCTCTGCAACAGCTCGTTGTATGGACTTTTGTAATTGCCCAAATCTACCACCCCTAACACATTTCTGAGCCCCTAACACACTTCTAAGCATACTCATAACATGACACAAATGATTTTCGCCTGCATATCGGGCAGGCCGGGATGGGTGTATCCAACCTAAGGCCATTTGTTCTTCTTGTTCCCCCTCTTTCTACAATCATAACATATTTCAAGAATCATCCAACATAAACTCGAGTGGCTAAACCCGAGTGGATCTTCTTTCATATCAAACATTTCGGCTTATTGATGCCAATAATCCTCTTTTATTTCTTAGGTGCTCTCACCACATAAACTGGTGGCGGCAAGACATTAATAAAAACATGGGCACTTCCCCTAGTAACTGGTTCTTTCATTCACTCCTTGCTGCCTTGAATCCATGGGTTACTCATATGGAAAATGAGACATGACGAGGAAATTAACTTCCTATTTGAGCTCTATCGCACGATCAGGAGTATCAAAGAAGTGAGAAATTCCTAAATGTCCAAGTAGCCTCCTCATAATAGATGTGGTCGACAACACACCGATAAGAAGGACTCTACTAGACACGGCTCCAAGACATCCTAGTACACTTTAAAACCTTAGGCTCTGATACCAAATTTGTTACACCCCAAACTCGGGGAGCGCGACCGATCGAGCAAGCCTGTTAGATTTCCTTCTACCCAACTCATCCATGAATAAAGAGGAGATATACTCCATTAATCAAATATTGAAAAGATTTCATTAACAACTCTCATTTCATTTCTATTAGCAGCTTCATTCATAATTTTCAAAATATTACAAGTTTATAGATATAATGAAAAACATGATTTCAAAAGACCAACATTTCTAGTTCAATTCCCAACATCAACCACAACCTGTCTACGGAGCCTCTAAGTACAATAGAAGAGTAATATGTGAATGCGGGCAACAAGGCCCCGGCTATATTTAAAATACAGTACTTGAGAAACAAAATATACATGACCCCGAAATGAAGTAGGGCTCACCAAATCAGAGGAAAAGAGTGTACTGCTATCAGTGATCAATGCCGCCTACTATAGAACCACCTGCATCCATTAAAGAAGCAGCGCCCCCAGCAAAAGGGATGCTAGTACTATCGAATAGCACTAGTATGTATAGCTAAAAGTCCTCTTTCAAAATAGAATGCCCATATAAGAAAAGGCAACGCATAGAAATAGCAAGTCACAATCAACAATATCCAAATGTCCAGTTATAACATAATAATATTTCAAAATACAAACTTCATATACAATTTTGGTTGAGAGATCATTAGCACCGATATATCACTGTTTATAATATCACCTTTTACTCTACCAATATTCACAATACCAATACTACCGTACTTTAAGCACGGAGTCCGATCACGACCCGATCGGCTAGGCTATCTCATTAGAGAAATCAACCACAATCACTATCAGTACCAATACCAGCGTAATTTTAGCACGGAGTCCGATCATGACCCGATCGGCTAGGATATCTCATTTAAGAAACTAACCACAATTATTATCAATACCAATACCACCGTAATTTTAGCAGGGAGTCCGATCACGACCCGATTGGCTAGGCTATCTAATTTGAGAAATCAACCATAATTACTATCAATACAAATACTACCGTAATTTTAGTACGGAGTCCGATCATGACCCGGTGGACTAGACTGTCTTATTTGAAGACATCAACCAAAATCTTAATTTCAATTACAATTTTCAGCACGATCACCACCATGTGTGCGGCATGGTGTCCGATCACGACCCGATCAGCTAGGCTGTCTTATTCGAGACATCAACCTATTTATTTCAATCAATCTCATCCCAATTAAGAGGAATAATTTTATCACATCAATCTCATCCCAAATAAGGGGAATAATTCACAAAAATAACGTAGGTGCAAATGTATTTACCTCATCATCTTTCACATTGTATAAATCTCCACTAGTATTTTCAACCAATAACAGCAACAATATTTCCTTGGCCCTTTTAGCCATTCACAAGATTCTTTATTCAAGGCAAGGTGGCCATATTTGATATTCCACACTTTCATTTCTTCCCTCTTATGTATCATCATCATAAATATCAACATACATATAATATTCTGAAAATCACAACTTTATGTTCATTAGAAATGAACAATTTAAGCACAATAGATTTCTTTCCGACAAATGGAGTAAAATAATTGACAATTGATGCGCAAGTTAAAATCATCAACAAATAACACACCATTTATTCTTGACATAGTTTTTCCCACAAAGGGCAATACACAATTTCCACTCACGAATATGTAAGAACGCAAAACACATTGAAAATACTCACAAATCATAACGTCTGTTAAAACAACCACATATGAGCATGACTTGAGTTTATAAGCTTTTAGGCAATTCTATTTTCGAAGTCAATTCCGAATAGCTGAATCAAGGCTTATTTTATAACCTTTCTCACATCATTTCATTTCATTGGCACCCTTGGCCACAAGTATAACATTCACTTATATCAATCATCGCATTTTATACGTCTTTCACATATTTTAATTTTATTGGCACCATTGGCCACAAGTATAACTTTCGCTCTTGCACATTGGTCACACTTTATATCCCAATTCACTTATTTCACTTCCAATTATCTTTATGGGTTATTAATAGTAAGACATTTCCAATCAAGACTTCAGGTACACATATGAGCAATTAAGAGTCTTAAGCATATTGAGTTTTCTCACACAATTTGGAATCATAACCTTTATTTGAAACACAACTAAAAGACATAGCATTTTAATACACATATCATTCTTGAACACGTTCCCGAAGGATAACATAATGTGTTAGGAACATTCGGAACACGTTTTGAATACTTAATTCTCGATACGTTGCTTATTCGGGATAATGGAATTTATTGGGAACAACTTGAAACATAAAATAAGGAACTTGAGACAACCATACTTGAAACTTATGAGAACATCATTGAATTCAATTCTAAGAGAGTAGTTTAGCCAACATACCTTGTTTTGAGCTTTCCATAAATTACTACGACGTTCCGAAAATTCTAGCAACTTCAATCTATTTAGAAACATAATAAAAGTAAACCATAATTAGGAAGATATTTATGGCTTCACCTCACTTAAGCATTTAATCAAACACTAGGTATGCAAATTTGACTACAAGATTTTTTTACAAGATTTCCTCCATTTCACAACCAATATTTATTTATTTGAGCTCAACAATCTTCCCACAAACCTTATTGGTACATTCATATATAAATAATCACTACTAGAAATTCGGCAAAAACCGACCAAGGTCGACCGACCAACTTTGGTCGGTCAAAACACTGGCCAAAATACCGACCAAAGTTGGTCGATTTTTCAAAGTAATTTATTTTTTAATTTTTCTTTACGAAACCGACCAGCTTTGGTCGGTTTTCTTTGGCGCAAAAATACAGGAAACTATTTTTGAGTCCCGCAAAATTTATTTTTCAAGAAACCGACCAACTTTGGTTGGTTTTTCAATTAAAATAAATAAAAATTAATATTAAAACAATCAAGCAAAATTGGTCGGTTAATTCGGCCGGTCATTTTAAAAAAAAGGACCAACTTTGGTCGGTAATTTTAGTTTTTAATAAAACGGACCAACATTGGTCGGTTATTTTCGTGCGAAAATATAATTAAAGAGTATAAATCAAATAAAAGAGAGTCTTAAAATAAAATGCACCAATGGTCTAGTGGTAGAATAGTATCCTGCCACAGTACAAACACCGGTTCGATTCCTAGATGGTGAATCTTTTGATTACATAATTATAAAACCGACCAACTTTGGTCGGTTTTGTTTGTAATTCTTTTTTTGAATTTAATTGACCGACCAAAGTTGGTCGGTAATTGCCGACCAACTTTTGTCGGTATGCCTTTTCGACCACTAAAATACCGTCGACACGTAAATAGTCGCGTTTTGGATGGTTATTGGCCATTACCGATCAAAGTTGGTCGGTTTTTACCGGATTTCTAGTAGTAAATACTCTTACACCCAAGAATCATACTCTTAGTCAACCATCATCCACCTAAATGCGAAATTGAAAAGTAGGTTATGGAACCTTACCTCTTAGATGAAGAACTTGATAGATTTCTTGTTGGTTTTCAAGGCTTGGACAAGATCTTGATGAACAAAGCACTTGAGCTACTTCCTCTATCTAGAATACTCTTACTTCTCTCTAGAAATATCAGATATTCTCTTCAAAAATGAGCCCTAATGGGTTTTAATTAAAATAGGGTCAGGTTATAACAATAGAAGAATGGATACTCCGAAATTCCGGATCGGGCTACAAACCAGGCTAGGCACGCTCTGTAGCGAGCTATAGACCAGGCTAGTCATGCTCTGTAGCGAGCTATAGAGCAGGCTAGGCGAGGGATATAGCACGGTCTAGCGCACTACAGACCTGGCTTTACGAGGGATATAGCACGATCTAGCGCGCTACAAGCTGGGCGACGCGAGATTGAAATATTTCAGCTTTCTAACACACTGTTCAACCCCAAACCTCCAAAAATATAATACAGTAGCTTACCTTGGCACCCCAAAACCTTAAATTACTTAGCAAATTTTTTCATGTGCCTTACAATCACTTCCTCCCTCTAGGACTCTCTTTCTCACTCTAAAAATATGAGAAAATAAGTTCAAAATGGTCCATGGTAGGTGTTTTAACGGAATAGGGTCGCGTTTAAAAACCCCAAAACTGAAGCTCTAGAACTGGTTCTGCGGTCACATATGCGACCACATAATGATTATACGGTCCACGAGATGACCGCAAAATTTAGGTGCCAAAATTTGAAAGGGACTGACCAGGTCTGATGTCACTATGCGGCCCGCAGACATGTTCTGTGGTCACATAATGCACCGTAGAACGGTTATGCGGTCGCATAGTGCACCGCAGAACCTCCCTCCAAATAATCCCAAAGCGGTATATGCGACAATAGTGCGTCCCGCGAACTGGTTATGTGGTCGCCTAATGGCCGCGCAATTTGACATCAAAATGACCCAGAAAACCGACCCACTCTGCGACCATTCTACGGTCCGCAGAGTGGTTCTGCGGTCCGCAAAGTGGTTCTGCGATCGCAGAATAGGCCGCAGAAATGCCAACTTCTGCCCAACATTTTCTTCAACTCCCCAGCGCACTGTTCAATCCATAAAGTTCGAATCGCGGCGAGCACGCTCTCCACGAAGAATTTCTACTATTATTAACCTCTACGCCTACTTCGGCATCATGGAATCTAAATTTTAATTCTCTATAGAGAAGTCCGTATTTTTCCAATCAACTTTGTTTTTAGGAAACATTTTACGGGGCCTTACATCTAGGCTATATGCTTATCCTATTGGGACCCACTAAGGTCATTTCTATTGTTGAGTTACTTGCTTACATTACAGTTACATACTCAGTCATACTCATTCATTTGCATATCAAATCTCAGTCTCTGTTGCCATTTATTAATACATATATCATCATTTTTGGGCTGATTTTCATGACATTGTGAGCTCGAGAGACTGTAGAGATTGATGATTGGGTTGAGGCCTGAAAGGCGGATTGTGAGTGATATTGATGGGATCAGGCTGCACGTTGCAATAGGTATTATTGATTCATGATGGGATCCGGTTACACGCCACAACAGGCTTTATTGATTCATGCCATGATTAGATTATTACAGTGCTTGGGCTGGATCTGTCCCTCCAGAGTCTGCACACCCACAATGAGAGCAGTTGCTATTGATTCACAATGGGATCGGGTTGTACCCCGCAGCAGGATTTATTAGCATTTGGGTTGGATCTGCCCTGTACAGTGCTGAGTGACTGAGTGACTGAGTGGTTGAGCGTGATGAGGGGGAGTATGAGACTGTAATATTGAGTACTCTGAGATTGTGAGTACATGATTTCATCACTGTGACGCATTGCATCTGACATGCATACTTGGCATACAGGCATAGAGATGTATTTCCTCATGTTATACGGTTTTGTGACATTTATGACTTCACTTGCACATTGACACATAGGCATAAAGATGTATTTTCCTCATGCTATCTGATAATGAAACATCTTACTTATTGTTGAAAGTTTTTGGAAAAAATCACAGTTTTTTTGACTTACTCATATTTTAGTGATTTCGGTGAAGGAATTGGGCTTTACTATTATACTTGAAAAGTATGACTATTTTCCTTAACTGTGAACTAGCGGAGTATCACATTTCTGAGATATTTCTTGTACCGTTTTTATTATATTATTATGAGTTGTTATTGACTATTGGTGTTAGACTCTGATCTTTGTCCCAGCTCGTCACTACTTTCAACCTAAGGTTAGGTTTGTTACTAATTAAATACATGTGGTCGGTTGTACCCATACTACACTTCTGCACCTTACATTCAGATTTGGATGTTGATGTTGTTGTGTATGGCGGGAGCTGCCATTGAAGATGTATCTGCATTCCGGTCATAGCTACCTCTTGTTCTTGGTAGATTTAAAATTATTAATCTGTTCATGTATATTTCAAACAGATGATGTATTTATTTCATTCCAGCTTTGTAAACTCTAAATCTTAGAAGCTCATGACTTGTACTACCAGTCTTTAGGAATTTTTTGTATAGAAGTTCAGTTATATTATCATTACATTTCTCAGTAAAACTCAATGAGTTGGATTATTGTTGCTAATTGGCTTACCTAGCAGGTTGGGTTAGGTGTCATCACGACTAGTTGGATTTTGGGTCGTGACAAGTTGGTATCAGAGCTCTAGGTTCATAAGTTCTATGAGTCATGAGCAAGTGTCTAGTAGAGTCTTGCGGATCGGTTTGATGATGTCCATACCTATCTTAGAGAGGCTACAGCGCATTTAGTATATACTTCTCATCTTTCTTTACTTATCGTGCGGCATTGATTCATGTTGAAGCGTATCTCTTTGAATTTGCTCCACTCGTATGTATCCGTATATGAGCGCTTGGTATCAGCTGTGCATTGACGACTTATGTATTCTATGGATAAGGTGCGAGATATGTTTCCGATATTTTGGTGTAGGCCAGTCTGGAGGACTTGAGGCCAGGTTTAGACCGCAGCTTAGGCTCGATAGTTTCAGTTGTGTGAGTATATGCTTTTGGACTTATATGTCCGGTAGTGTCCCTATGAGTGGAATTTATGACTCGGTGAGTGGTTGGATGGATGTATGATGAAGTATGATGTGACTGCGGGATGTGTTCAGATGGTTTGAATGTGACCAAAAGAGTTTGCTTGGGATGTAAAAAGGACTATTGGTTGCTTGATTTCTGTCTTAATGTATTATATAGTCTCGAGTTATGATCGTAATGAGGGATCTTTAATGTTGTTTATTTGCGGAACGAAGCATATTTCCATGTCTTGTTGATGAGTTCAGACTCGGGAAGATTACGGGACTGCGTATTAGTCGTGGGTGTGAAAGGGTATAGAGAGATGTGAGTTTGAAGCTAAGCAGGTGGGTTATAACCTACGGGGTAATCTATGGATGTGTGATCCTTATGCTGTTGTGAGGAGGGTTTCTTTTCTACCAGTGGGTTATAGGTATTGCGGGTTTGGATTGGTTGAGAAAGTTGACCTGACCGTCACGAGGGTGAATGAGAGCTTAGCAGATGATTTGAGGTACTATATGGTTTGTGTTGTAAGAGCTTATGAAGGATTTAGTTGAATCTCAATGCGGTATAATGGCAGTAATAGAGTATGGGTATTATGAGTTATCAAGTGTTTTGTTCTATGGCCTTGAGCCAAGTGGGGGAGTCCGCTATTGACGATTCGATTGCATAGTTATGTGTTGTACTGGTTTCGATTCGAGGCATACTTGTGAATCAGATGTGACTTGCGGAAGTTGAGATCGAGGATGACTCGAGTAAAAGAATTTTTGAATACAGGTTATGTTACATTATATGGGTATATGGGAATCATGGAATGATTGAGTTGTTATTCGTGAAGGATGTAGTGCGCATGTAGTATGAATTTGCTCGGTTGCTTAGAGATGTGGATTACTTGTTTGGGTGTCATCGTGTTAATGGGGCACAGGTCGTTCAGCCCATTTGGGCGGTGCAATTGCGATTTGAGCAGAGCGGATGACTCTCGAGAAGGTTCTAATGGATTCAGGAGTTATATGTAGTGATTGAGAATTTTCAGGATTTGTATATGGCTAGAATATGAGATTTACATTGGATGGTGTCGAGGCTCGCAGTATTTCTATATCATTATAGATTATACATTTCAGTATCAGGAAGGTGAAGGAAACGACTTTAGATTCACAGAAGGTCTCTTTAGAGTGGGTGTCTCGGTTATGGTACTTTTGGGGTGCTTAAGAGGGAATACGCCAGCTTATGGGCTTTAGGGCGGTGTGGTTTATGCTAGGATCTCGTGTAGTGATTTTTGGATAAGGATCGTAGTGTTCTGGCAAGGAGAAGTGTAAACTTGAGGATAATTCGGAAGGAACTCGGAGAAATAGGATATCTTGGTAGTAGGTTGGATCAGCAAGGTAACAGATATGATCAGTTCTTTGGGTACTTAAGATGTGGTGAGTCTCTACTGGGTTCTGTGTCAATACTCTTGGGTTTGGCGACCTGCGTGGCTTGATTGAGTTAGAGAGATTTTGTTCTGATGGTTTGTGTAAGGCCCCATAAAATTTCGTAAAGGAATTTAAGGTTTCGAGGTGCCCATGTGGGTTTACATATTTGAGGATTGTTGAAATTCTTCGCGGTGAGCTTGATCGTCGCGGCTCGGACCTTTTGGGTTGAACAGTGTGCTGGGAGTAAAGGAAAATGTTTTGGCAGAAAAAGACATTTCTGCGGTCCATTATGTGGTCGCAGAATTACTCTGCGGGCCGCAAAGTAAAGCAGTAATTGGGCAAGTTTGGAAGAAAGTCAGCGATGCATTATGCGACCACAAAACAGGTCTGCGGTGCATTATGTGATCGCAGAACAGGTCTGCGGGCCGAAAAACTACTGCAGACCCAACCCGTATGTTCCAGTTCAGGGGGACCAATTGTGCGGCCGATTTGCGGACCGCATATCCATTCTGCGGTCACTATGCGACCGCAGATTTGTGTTTCTGAGCTTCATTTTTTTGATTTTTATACTCGACCCCATTTTGATAAATAGCCTTTGGGGCTTATTTTGGGGCATCCATTTGGTGATTTTAGAGAGAGGTAAGAGCATTTTAGAGAGAGAAAGAGGAAACCTAATATATCATTCATTCTTGTCCCAATCTTCAAGAACCAAGGAAGCCAATCACAAGATCTTCATCTAAGATATCTAAGTGGCTAAGATTTTCGGAACGTTGTAGTAAATTAAAAGGCTCGAAGGAAGGTATGTTGGCTAAACTCCTCTTATAGAATCGAATTCATGATGTCCTCATAAGTTGTAATTATGATTGGCTCAAGCTCTTATATCTCATGTTCCGATTTGTTCTTTATAAGCTTCACTATTCCGAACAAACTCTGTGTCGAAAGATATATGTTCAAAATGTGTTCTGAATGCTCTTATCCTATTGTCTTATCCTTCGAGATTGTATTTAAATGTGACCATGTGTCGAAATATTATGAATTCAATTATGTCTCAATTGCTAGCTATCATGCCAAATTGTTGAAGAAAGCTCAATGTGCCTAAGATTTCTTATTTGCTCATATGTGAACTAAAAGTCATGATTTAGATATGATTTATTGTTGATAATCCATGGTGAAGTGTAAAAGTGAAGGGGTGAACATGAAATATGAAATACGGCCGACGTGCCAAGAATGATATTACATTTGTGGCCACTAGAGCCAATGAAATGAAAATATGCATAAAAGACTATGAAATGAGCTGAAAGTCCTTTATATAATAATTTTAGTGTCCTATGATCAACCGTGACTAGTACAAGTAAGTGGTAGTATGAACGTGAACTGTGGCCGTTGCCAAAACGAGAATCATGAACTTATCTAGTGACCCAAGATGACAAAGAGGTATATAATGAGGTGTACAAGAGACGTCATATGCTTAATGATGATAAACCATAAGAAACGCATAGGTATGTTGTGTTATGAATCCTATGGACGGTCTATGAAACGCATATGTGTATTGTGATATGAAATCCCGTGGACGGTCTATGAAACACATAGGTGCATTGTATGTGGAATCCTATGGACGGTCTATGAACACATAGGTGTATTGTGTATGAAATGTATAGGTGTGCGGTATGAATAAATACCATGGACGGTCTATGAAACGCATAGGTATATAATATGGTATGTGCATACTAAGGACAGTCTATGAAATGTATGGTCGTAAAATAAGAGAGGGATATGGACGGTCTAGTGAGACACATTATTAATGAAAACAATAGGTGCCACTTTTGTTGGCCTTGTTTGTACATGTTGTTTCAATTACATTATACTTTGTATTCCACGTATGGTTCATATGGCTAAGTTGATCCTAAAAGAAGTTTAGAATGATGCAAGTATAATAAGGCTTGATATTTGATTTTTATGGGACATTTCGTAGTCTTTTGGTTCACTTTAAATGCCTCTTATTTGAGTTACCGTATTTTCATATGTTGTTCTGTCTGCCTTTCATACGAGTACTATTCTACATGTACTCACTTTCCTTTTATCGGGGGCGCTGCATCTTTTAATGGATGCAGGTAGTTCCATAGCAGGCGACATCGATCAGTGACATTAGTATACCCTCCTCTCAGCTTCTTGGTGAGCCCCATTTCATACCGGGGTCATGTACCTTTTATTTTCTCATGTATTGTGTTTGAGGTATAGCTGGGTCCTTGTTGCCGGCATTATCCTTGTACTCTTTTGTACCCGTTAGAGGCTCCATAGACATGGTGTGGGTTGTACGTTGGTATTGGGAAGGTAAAACTAATGATGTTGTAAATGTATCACATGTTCCACTTCTAAACTATGGATGTGAAATGTAATATTTTTAAGGACTTTAAAATGAAGTAACTAATGGTAATGAATTGGTATTGTACACATGATCTCTTTATTGTTTAAATGAAGAAAATATGTATTACCTTTATTCATAAGTGAGTTTAGGTAGAAAGTATCTAACAGGCTTGCTTGACTGGGTTCACTTGGTTGAGCACCGGTCGCGTTCCCCGTGTTCAGGGCGGGATAATTTGGTTATGTGCAAATGGATTTCAGAGAGTTCTCGATGGTTTCTACCATGGTTTGAGATGGATATTTCCTACCGACATGAGGAGCATGTTGCGTATTGTGATTATCTCCTGGGTAGGAGGATCAAGTGGCAGGTTTTTGGCTAATTAGGTATGTATTCTGTTGTTGACTCAGAGTTGATTATGAGATTCTTGTTCTTTTCATATGATGGTATGATAGATGTGGTGTGTTGTGTGGGATTGAGATTTGCATGTGCAAGGTCACAGTTCAATTTTGAAGGGAAGGTCATGAATTCTTAGAAAACATGGACGGTTTCATATGACTAGATAAATGCTATTACTACTTGGTACTGCCTGAGAAGGGTGCACATTTCAGAAGGTGCAATGTGTTTTGACTTACAAATGCTTCATTGGCATTGCAGTACTCGCCTGGTTGATCGACTACTGATGTTCAAATTTTTCTATGTGGCATGGAGGAATTATAGAAGTATTTCTCGTGGGGATGATTATGTATAAGAGATGTGTTAGCCATTCGAGTGGTGGAGTTGGGATCGACTATGGTGATTCATGTCTTCTATGGATTTGGAGACTTGGAGTTCATAGAAACGAATTGTTTTTGGGTTGTAGACTATGAAGATGTGGCCAAAGTTTGCTAGATAGTAGTATGTGCTATGGTTAGGTCATTGTGGACTTTTGGAGGGCCATTTATCCATTTGGAGATGACCAGAGTTAGTTTGGGGGCACATTGGTAGGCCCAATGAGGATGTGCATTTTACACCGGGTCGGATATATTGACTCAGAACTGTTAGTGTTGATGGGTGAGTCATTCGATTAGAGTTGAGTTTACGAGTTATAGCGGAATTTGAGCGAGATGGTTATTAGGGTGTTGAATGGTTGATTACGCCTTGGTTATGTTCTTTCCAGGTTGTGGTATAAAATGTTATTCACTTCTCCATGGTTATCGCCATGCACTTGTATACTTGATGTCGAATTGCTTATGGTTGTTGATTTTGAGCATTGGGGCTCGAGGTATTTCATATGGATCGGTGTTTGGATGGGTCACGTATTGCAGCTGGGTTATGATGGGATATACTCATTTGTGATAGATTTGTGTGTTTTGGTTCTACTGTGTGTGATGGGATCTTAGCATTGCGTTATGGTGTTACTTGTTGAGCTTGCGGGACAATTCTCTCAATTGATTCATTTTTTATTTTTGGGTGCATTCGAATTGTTGCTTACTGGTGCACGGATTGCACGGTTTGTGGCTTTAGGTTGTATTGGTGTGGCCTATCACTAGAATGGTTGTGGTTGATGAGATGAGGTCATTGGACCTAGAATGGGTACTATTGAATTTGATTATAGTATGTATGGAGGAATAATATCGAAAGTTGGCTTAGGATTTGGCTTTGGTTCTTGTCGGACGAGATAGGGCTCTGTGACTTGTTGATCTGATGATTGGTTATGAGTTTCTGATGATTGGTTATGAGTTTCTGCGTGTTTCTTTCATCAACGGTAGTGTACGAAGGTTTTAGAGCGAGGTTTTGTTTGATATGAGGTTTGTTACCGGTACCGGGTGTGTTTTGAGCAGCTATTGTGGTCAAAAGTTATTGCTGAGAGCATCTGAGTAATGTGGTATATCATATAATTACATCATGGGTTATGGATATGACTCGATACAGTTTGTTCATAATTATATAGTGTGTAGGTGCGGGATTCGAGTCTTGTAAGGAATTCTGGATGTTGGAAATTAGGTTCCAAGGTTTATGGGCTAAGGTTGAATTAAGGATCTTCAGTTAGGTTATGTCGTCAGGCTTATATGGATTAGGGTGACGTGGGATAACCCCCCGGGTGTATGCATGGTAAGGTTACACGGCGATTTGATGGCTCTGGAATGACTCTTGGCACGTTCGAGGATGAACGTATGTTTAAGTGGGGTAGAATATAATGACTCGCCCGTTCGTTTTGAGTATTTGCATTCCGTTCAGCTAACTGAAGTCTTGAGCATCATCGTATGATGATTGACTTCTGTGAATCTACAGTTTTGGTTTTAAGGTTATTCAGAATTGATTTGAAAGAATGAATTTCATGATTAAAGCTTTAGAGTTGGAAAAGTTGACGAAGTTTGACTTTTTAGTATTTGACCTCAGATTAGTGTTTTGATGGTTCCGTTAGGTCCGGATGGTGATTTTGGACACGGGCGTATGCCCAGATTTGCATTTGGATATTTCTAAAACGTTTCGGCGCTAATTGGTGAAAGTTGGAAATTTGGAGGATTGGAAAGTTATAAGTTTGACAGGGAGTTGACTTTGATCATATCGGGTTCAGATTGTGGTTCTAGGAATTTTAATAGCTTCGTTAAGTCATTTGGGACTTGTGTGCAAAGTTTGAACTCATTCCGGGTTTATTTGATATGTTTCGGCACCAGTTTTGGAAGTTGAAAGATTCAAAGTTCATTAAGTTCGATTTGAGGTGCGATTCGCGGTTTTGATGTTGTTATGCATGATTTGAGGCCTCTAGTAGGTTCGTTTTATGTTATGGAACTTGTTGGAATGTTTGGACGGGTCACAAGGGGCTCGGGCGTGATTCAGATTGATTTTAGACCATTTTGCTTCATAATTGCATTGCTGGATCCTGCTGATGTCTAGTGCACCAAGTGTTCTTCGTGATCGCGAAGTTAGAGGTGCGATCGTGTAGAGGAAAAATTGAAGCTGAGTATTTCTTCTTCGCGTTCGCGAGTAATTGTCCACATTCGCGTAGACTGCTGGAGATTGGGCATTGCGTTCACATATGATATATCGCATACGCATATAGCTGAGCTGAGAACTGGGAGTTGGAAGCTTCATCATCGCGTTCGCGTATGAGTGGATATATTCGCGTATGTGTGGATGCGTTCGCGAAGTGTGGGCGCCTGTATGCTTCGCAATCTCATGATTTAGTTCACGATCGCGTAGCGTATTTATGGAGGCCATGTAGGTTGTTCTTCGCGATCGCGAAAGATGTTCTGCGAATCACATATAGTATTTCTAGGGCAGTGCTTTTTCTTCTTCGTGATCGCTATGGTATTTCCGCGATCGAGATTCATTAATTCGCCCAGTGATTATAAGTACCCTAATTTCGAGGGTTTCAGCCGTTTTTATATATTTGGAGATATAGAGCTCGGATTGAGACGATGTTTGAAGCGGTTTTTACCATATGGATTGGGAAAAGTGTTCTCTACTCGGTTTTGATTTTATTTCATGAATCTATTCTCATTTTTGGCATTTGGTTGATGATTTCAAAAGAGAAATTGGGGATTTTTGTCTAAAGTTTCATAGAGTGAATTGTTGTGTTTTGAACATCGATTTAGAGTTGGATTTGAGTGAAACTAGTATGGTTGGACCTATAATTGAATGGGTTGTCGGATTTTGTGAATTTTTTGGGTTCTGAGGTGCGGGCCTGGGTTTGACTTTTTGGTTGACTTTGGGGCTTTTGATTAAAGATTCGACCTATATCAATTGGGTTTGTTTCCTTAGGCATTATTTGATGCATTTGAGTTGTTTTTGGTTAGTTTCGAGCCGTTCGGAGGTCGGCACCCACGGGATGGCATTTTTGGAGTATCGTTCGGCTTGCTCGGTATTGGATTTGGTTTGTTTGAGGTAAGTAACACTTCTAAACTTGGTGCTGAGGGCATGAACCCCTAAATATAAGTGTTATGTGTATGGTGTTGAGGTGACGCACATGCCAGGTGACGGACGTGTGGGCGTGCACCGTGTGAATTACCTGAGTATCATATCTCTGAGATATTTCTTGTACCACTTTTATTATATTGTTATGAGCTATCGTTGACTACTCTATACCTAAGGTTAGGTTTGTTACTTATTGAGTACCTGGGGTCGATTGTACTCATACTACACTTTTGCACCTTGCGTGCAGATTTGGATGTTGATGTTGCTGTGTATAGCGGGAGCTAGCATTGAAGAAGTTCCTGCGTTCCGGTCATAGATACCTCTTGTTCTTGGTATCTTTAGAATTAGTAATCAGTTCATGTATATTTCAAACAGATGATGTATTTATTTCATTCCAGCTTTGTAAACTCTAAATCTTAGAAGCTCATAATTTGTACTACCAGTCCTTGGAAATTCTTTGTATATAAGTTCAGTTATATTATCATTACATTTCTCAGTAAAACTTAATGAATTGGATTATTGTTGCTAATTGGCTTACCTAGCGGGTTGGGTTAGGTGCTATCAGGATTAGTTGGATTTTGGGTTGTGACAAGTTGGTATCAGACCTCTAGGTTCATAGGTTCTACGATTCATGAGCAAGTGTCTAGTAGAGTCTTGTGAATCGGTATGATGACGTCCATACCTATCTTTGAGAGGATACAGGGCATTTAGGATATACTTTCCATCTTTCTTTCCTTATCGTGCGGCATTGATTCAGCTTGAAGCGTATCTCTTTGCATTTCATCCACTCGCACGTATGAGTATGTGAGCGCTTGGTATCAGATATGCATCCACGGCTTATGGACTCCATGGATAAGTTGCGAGATGTGTTTCCGGTGTTTTGGTGATGGTCCAATCTGGAGGACTTGAGGCCAGGTTTAGACCGCAACTTAGGCTCGGTAGTTTCATTTGTGTGAGTATATGCTTTTGGACTTATATGTCCGGTAATGTCCCTTTGAGTGGAACTTATGACTCAGTGAGTGGTTGGATGGATGTATGATGAAGTATGACTTGACTGCGGAATGTGTTCAGATGGTTTGAATGTGACGAGAAGAGTTTGCTTGGGATGTAAAAAGGCCTGTTGGTGCTTGATTTCTGTCTTAATGTGTTGTATAGTCTCGAGTTATGATCGTAATGCGGGATCTTTAATGTTGTTTATTTGTGGAACGAAGTATATTTTCATGCCTTGTTGATGAGTTCATACTCGGGAAGATTAAGGGACTGCATATTAGTCGTGGGTGTGAAAGGGTATAGAGAGAAGTCAGTTTGAGGCTAAGCAGGTGGGTTATAACCTACGGGATAATCTACGGATGTGTGATCCTTATGATGATGTGAGGAGGGTTTCTTTTCTACCAGTGTGTTATAGGTATTGCGATTTGAGTTTGGATTGGTTGAGAATGAGTATGACCATAGAGTCAGTTATTCAGTCTTCAGCTAGAGCACTACTATCAAGGCTTGATCAGCAGCGGTGGGGCCATAGTACACCAGACCAAGGCAACAAGGGATCTAATCAGCAGGTCCAGTCAAGCGGGAACTATCAGCTGCAGCAAAGGCCCCCATGTCCTAAGTGTAGGAGGCATCATTTGGGGGTGTGCCGACGTGGCACTGATGAATGTTTCGGGTGCGGAGTCAAGGGTCATCAGCTAAGGCACTGCCCCAACAACCAAGGAACAACAAGTAAGTCCCTCAACCCCATTTCCCCTTGTTCCATGATGTATGTGAATGAGTATGACCATAGAGTTTCGTGCCATGTATGCTTGACCATGGGATGGTACTTCCTTACATGTTTGGACCTCCAACCACGGTAAGTTTAACTCATACGGGAATGATAAGGTGCGATGGCAATAGGTTTTGGGAGGGGGGGATTACAGGTGTTAACCCAAGCTTATAACCCGTCTTAAGTGATTAGGAAGGTTGTCTAAGGGGTTGTTCATATAAAGGAAATATGTGGGTAAAGGTGTATGCCCTTAGTCACTCTATAGTCATATGTACATAAGCTTTCACATATAAGGAAACGCGATTTGCTTGTCATTTTTCAATATCCAAGTATGGACAAACGTGTTCAAAATATTTCACGAATGTTGCATAAAGCTGAAGGTCGATGCTATAAATTTGAAGATCATGCATATTGTCTCTAAAAGGTAGAGATTCAGGAAGAGCAAGAAACGTTGCATGGTTCCCATAATGATGTACTCTAGTATGTCGAATCATGACTGGGTCAAGGAGTGGCTACAAGAATATTGTTTGAGGAGTATATGGCAAATAAAGGTCGTGATTATCGTGTATTGGGTTGTTGTTTCACTGTGTGGTGTGTCGTGTGGCAGGAGATGAAAGTCGCCCATTGATGGTCTAAAGTTGGTGTGGTAGAGTTGATAGGGGACAGAAATCGTTCACTAATCTATGGAGAAAGTCAAGATCATCAAGGAATTATTGTGCTTAAAGAATGTTAGGAGTTTACTTTCTATGAGTGACGTCCAAACTTGTACAGTTTATGCAAATGCTCCAATTGATAATATAATGGCTAGGATGTCACAGTTGGTGTTGTTTTCATATCTATGGTGCAATGTGGTGTTATGTATTTATTGTTACGATCCATTTCTGGGATTCTCTCGCAGGTTGATAGGCCCAAAACCAGGGGAGACTCTGCTGAAATTTTTGGAAATTTAGGAAGTTAGCCAAAAGTTGGAACTGCTAGTGTGTGAAGTCTCAATTGAGCCACATTGGATGCTATTGGCAGATTCTAACCCCTATTCGAGGACGAATGATCCTAAGTGGGGAGGTTATAAGGCTCCATAAAATTTAACCTAAAATCCAAGATTTTATGGTGACGGGGTAAGCTAATGTGTTTGAGGATTGTAGAAATTCTTCGCGGCGAGCTTGCAAGGCGCGGTACGGACTTTTGGGGTTACTGAGTGCGCCGAGAAGTTGAAGAAAATACTTTGCAGAACATGGCAGTTCAGCGGTCCACTATGCGACAGCATAACCAGTTTGTGGACTGCAGATCGGCCGCGGATTGAAGTAGAAATCGTTGTCAATTTTGAGGACCATTATGCGGCCCATTCTGCGGTTGCAGAACCATTTTGCGGGCCGCAGATCCCATCGTAGATCCAACATGAGAAATATTTGGAATTAAGTTTTGCGGTCCATTATGCGACCGCAGAATTGGTCTGCGGACCGCAGACCTGTCGCAGAGTGAAGCAGAAATGCCTAGTTTTGGAGGGCCATTATGCGGTCAATTTTGCGTTCCGCATAAATGTTATGTGGTCGCATATGCGACCGCAGATCTGCATTGGGGCTCCATTTTTCCAATCTTATAACCTGAACCCCCATTTCATTTATCTAGCCTAAGGGTTCATTTTTGGGGGTTAGAGAGAGGGGAGTGGTCTAGAGTGAGAAGGGAAGTTCCTAAGGTTATTGTTTACCAATCCTTGATCATGTCTTGAAGCATTCTCAAGAAAAAGTCACAAAGTCTTTATCCAAGAGGTAAGGTTCCATACCCTAGTCTTTAATTTCGAGTTTTGGGTAGAAGATGGATAATGTGGAGTGTAATTCTTAGGTGTGGGGGTGTTAACAAAGTTGTAGGAAGGTTGTTGAGCTAGAAAAAGGTAGATATTGGGTTGTGGATGAAGGAATCCACCATAGGATAACCGTGAAACCTTAATGCATACCTAGTGTTTGATAAAATGCTCAAATGAGCTGGAACTATGAACTCTTTCCTAATTTGTGTTCCATTTTGCTATATCTCTAAATAGATCGAAGTGGCTAAGAATTCCGGAACATTGTAGTAATTTAAAAAGCTCGAGACGAGGTATGTTGGCTAAACTCTTCTCTTATAATTGAACCCCACGATATCCTTGTAAGTCTCGTGTTGCTCATTATAAATTGATTATTTCGAATAAGCCTTGTGTCCAAAAGATATATGCTCAATATGTATTCCAAATGTTCTTGTTCTGTTATGTGCTATTTGAAAATGTGCCCGAAGCATGGGTTGCATATCTAAATGTTATAACTTCAAGTCGTGATCCAAATGAAAGCTATTATGCCAAATTGTGTAAGAAATCTCAAAGTACTTAACATTCTTATTTGCTCACATGTGGACTTAAAGTATTGAATAGAAATGCTTTGTTGTTGATGATCCGTGATGATTTTTGAAAGTGAAAAATGCGAGTATGAGATGTAGAAATATGGCCATCGTGCCAAGAATGAGAATTACATTTGTGGCCAATAGTGCCAATGAAATGACAGAACGTGTGAAAGATTATGAGATGAGTTTAGACTCCTTTATATAATAATGTCATTAATGTCCTATGATCACCCATGGATAGCACAAGTAAGTGATAGTACAAACATGAACTGTGGTTGCTTGCCAAAATGAGAACCATGAGGCATTATATGTTCTAATGGTTTCAACTATAGTTGTATTCTTCTGAAATAATAAATGTAAAAGACTTCGATGTTAAGTCACCGAGAATCATGAACTTA
>AWOL01S0016416.1:0-16273 GCA_000715115.1 Nicotiana otophora | reverse complement strand
TCTGAATCTGATACATTCCCCAAGGACTGGTAGTACAAATCATGAGCTTCTAAGAATAGAGTTTACAAAGCTGGTATGAAATAAATACATCGTCTGTTTGAAGAGTACATAAATAGATTTTTATAAAACTAAGGCTACCATGAATAAGAGGCAGCTACAACCGGAACGCAGGTACATCTTCAGATCCAGCTTCCAACAAACACAACAACATCAGCAGCCAACATCTGCACGCAAGGTGCAGAAGTGTAGTATGAGTACAACCGACCCTATGTATTCAATAAGTAATAAACCTAGCCTTAGGTTAAAAGTAGTGACGAGCTAGAACAAAGGTCGGTCCAATACCAATATCCCATAACAATTCATAACATCATATTACAAGTAATAAAAGGAGTATCTTACAAATACAATGCTCAGCTCGTTCACAGTTCCAGAAAATAGGCATGTTTTTCAAGTATCTTAGTGAAAACCCAAATCTTTTACCGAAATTGCCAAAAATATGAGTAAGTTTGAAAACTATGATGTTTCCCAAAAATCCTTTCAATAATAAGTAAGATGTTTCATTTTCAGATAGCATGGGGAAAGTACGTCTCTATGCCTACATGTCAAGATACAGCTAAAATCATAAATGTCACCAAAACTGGGTAGTAGAAGGAAATGCATCTCTATACATGTATTTCAAGTACTCATATCAAATGCAATCCATCTCAATGATGAGCTCATGTACTCACACTCTCAGAGTACTCAATTTCACTATCTCGCATTCCCTCTCACTATGATCAATGATCAGCACACTCAATCACTCAGCACTATACAATACTTGTTGCGGCGTGTAGCCCGATCCATATATATATAGTCGACTGCGCTCACTGGGGATGTGCAGACTTCGGAAGGGCTCCCCGCACGAACAACTCACGTGCTGCACAGACAACTCACATTCCATAATATCAATATCTGGATCCGCACGGACAACTCACGTGCTGCACGGATAACTCACGTGCTATAGTATCAATATCCTCATAAACAGGCCCCCGACCTCACTCAGTCATCAATCTCTCCAGTCTCACTCACGGGCTCACAATGTCATGAAACTAGCCCGACAACAATGATATGATGTATCAATAAATTAACAATTGAGACTGAGATATGATATGAATGAATGAATATGACTGAGTACGAAATATTAATAAAATCAGTGAAATGACAGCAAAAACCGATCACTATAGGTCCTAGCAGTATCATCATAAAGCCTAAACATGATATCTAGCATGATTGACAGCTCAATTACTTTATCACATGGTGAAAATACGGACATCAACAAAGTAGGACCACTATACAGTGCCATGGAAATAACAGAGTCCCAATTCACATGGTGCACTCCCACACGCCCGTCATTTAGCATGTGCGTCACTTCAATACCCATCACATAACACGTATTTCGGTATTTCATACCCTCAGCACTAAGTTTAGAATAGTTACTTACCTTGGACAAGCCAATACCAATGCCGAGCAAGCCAAGTGATGCTCCAAAGATGCCATCACGTGCATTCCGACCTCCGAATGACTCGAAACTAACCAAAAACAACTCTCAAGTACATCAAATAAAGCACAAGGAAACAATTCCAAATGAAAAAGGTCAAATCTTTATTCAAAAGCCCAAAATCGACCAAAACGTCTAACCCGGGACCGCACCTCAGAACCCGACACAACTTATAAAATCCGACAACCCATTCAATTACGAGTCCAACCATACTAGTTTCACTCAAATCCGACTTCGAATAGATGTTCAAAACTCAAAATTCACATTATGAAACTTTAGGCCAAAACCCCCAATTTCCTTTTTGAAAATCACAATCCAATTACCAAAAACGAAGATAGATTCATGAAATATAACCAAACCTGAGTAGAGAACACTTACCCCAATTTATATGGTGAAAATTGCTTCAAGAATCGCCTCAATCCGAGCTCCATAGCTCCCAAAATATAAAACTGGCCGAAACCCTCGAAATAGAGTACTTTATACTTCTGCTCAGGCATCCTCTTACGCGAACGCGGTAGAAGCCTCGCGTTCGCGAAGCACAAATCTGCACTGCCTCATTTTGCACTACACATTTTCGGCAAAACCCCCGCGAACGTGATGAAACACACTGCCATACTTCCGCGAACGCTGACAACTCATTGCGAACGTGATGAAGAATCCATATAGACTGACCAACACCCGCTCAACACTACGCGGACGCATAGCCATGGACGTGGACGCGAAGACTACAATCTTCAATTCAGTGCGAACGCGACCTCAGAAGCGTGATCCGCGAAGAAAAAATAGCGCCACTGACCAAACACCTTTCGCGATCGCGGCCAAGCCTTCGTGATCGCGAAGAACGTCAGAAGCAACAGGTAACAGCAGAAAAACCAGCAATGCAAAAACCATTTGAAATGATCCGAACTACATCCGAAATTCACCTAAGCCCCTTGGGACCCTGTCCAAATGTACCAACAAGTCCCATAACATAATACGGACCTACTCGAGGCCTGAAATCACACATAACAACATCAAAACGATGAATCGCACCTCAAATCCAAATCTATAAACTTTGAAACTTCAAACTTCCACAACCGATGTCAAAACATATCAAATCACGTCCGATTGACCTCAAAATTGCACACACATCACACTTGAAATTACGGACCTGCTCCAACTTCCGGAATCGAAATCCGACCCTGATATCAAAAAGTCCACTGCTGGTCAAACTTTCCAAAATTTCAACTTTGGCTATTTCAAGCCAGATTCAACCATGGACCTCTAAAGCACAATCCGGACGCGCCCCTAAGTCCAAATTCACCCAATGGAGCTAACAGAACCATCAAAATTCTAATCCGGGGTCAAATGCTAAAAAGTCAAACTTGGTCAACTCTTTCAAATTTAAAGCTCCCTAGTTGAGATTCATTCTTCCAAATCAGTCCCGAATAACCTGAAAACCAAAACCAAAGATTCACATAAGGTATAATACATCATACGAAGCTACTCCTTCCCGTAAACTACATAGCAAAGTGCAAATACTCAAAACAACCGGTTGGATCGTTATATTGCCACTTGGATTTTTATGTGAATTCTGTGTGTTTGTTGATTTGATATTTCTTGGAAATAATCACATTATGGATTTTTTATTTGCAAATAATAAATTAAATAAGTTTAAATTGAGGCGTTTATATATTTATCTAAAATTTGGATTAAAGAAGGTGTTGTCCGATGATGAGTTATTTTGGCATCCTTATGGTTATTTTTGAGATTTTATATACATTGTGTTGAGCCGTGAACTATCTGTCATGAAATTAATTGACTTTGTTGTACCTTTGGAATGGTTGTGGCCTACGGGCAATATGTAAATACGAGTTGATGATGCTGTGTTGTTGTGATAATCTTCTGTGTGAATTATTGTGTGATTTGGGTTACTGTTATGCGGTGTATAAGGGTAGCATTACATTGTTGACATTATGCCAGCATAAAGGTGGCATTTTACTGTTGTTATGTGTGTTGGAATATTGTTTGGGCATAGTGATAAGGGAGACTATTAAATGGAGCGATAAAGGAGGCTATTATAGAAGCGATAAGGGTGGCTATTGATATTGTCAGGGCAGGGGGATAAGTGAGGCTATTATAAGAGTGATAAGGGTGGCTATTGATATTGTCAGGGCAGGGGGATAAGTGAGGCTATTATAAGAGTGATAAGGGTGGCTATAAGAGATATAAAGATGGCTATTGTCAGGGATGATATGTGATGATGTGGGATTATTGTGTTGGTAATTTTTATGTGATGATGTGGGATTATTGCGTTGGTAATTTTTATGTGATCTTGCGATTTTTCTTGTGTTTATTTTTATATATTGTGCAACTTGACTTGTTGTTTCGGTAAACTTGATAATAGTCTGATATATATTGAAATTGTGAGCCTGTGGCTAGTGCCGAGCGGATTATGTTATATGAGACCGGGTTGCAAGCCGCAACAGGTATGATTAATATTATATGGGATCGTGTTGCACGCCACAACAGATATGAAATGTGGGCACGAGGTGCCGGGGAAAATATGATCAATTTTATTATTGGCACATGAGTTGTCCATGCTATTTTGATAGAAATATAGACACGAGGTGTCATGGAAACCTTAAAGTGGACTGAAACCCGTGTTACGAAAATATGAAAGTGGATTGAGACCCATATTTTATGATTATGAAATGAGGTGTCACAGAGTGAACTTTTATTTGAAAGAATTTATATTAGAAAGATATTTATTTGGAAAAAGTATATTCTGAAGGTATTTATTCGAAAGAAGTATATTCGGAAGGTATTTATACGAAAGAATTATATGTGAAAAATTTATATTTGAAGGACTTGATTAATTGGTTGTACTTGTGTTCCTTATTCGTTTGAGCTATAATTATGGTGTTCTTGTTGCCTTGATGTTTATATCACTGGTTGATTTTTCTTGCTATCACTACTAGTTTTTTCAGTACTATTGTATACTGTTATATTGCACAAGTTTTTTGACTAGTGAGTATCTTGACTCTACCTCGTCACTACTCCACCGAGGTTAGTCTTTATACTTACTGGGTACCGACTGTGGTGTACTCATACTACACTTTTGCACATTTTTATGCAGAGCCAGGTATTGGAGGTATCAGACTCGGGCAGAGTTAGTGAGTTGATCGCAAGGATTCAAGGTAGAGTTGCTTGGTTGTCACAGTCCCTTAGAATCTTTCCATTTTATTGTACTCTCAACTCTTATTCGAACAATATTGTTTATTCAATCCTTGAGATCATTGCATGTATTCAGTTAGAGTTTGTGACCTAGTATTACCAGTCTTGGGAGGTTGTTATATTTATTTTCGCTTTTGGTTTTGACACTTATATTAAATTACTATATGTTTCGAAAACAAAAATGGCTCGAAATGTAATTGTAATCGGCTTACCTAGTCTTAAAGACTAAGTGCCATTGATCGGGTCCAAGCCTACACTACTATTGAGTAGCGAGGGTGGTCGATGCAGTTTTAACCCAACTAGGTCGGAATCGAATCCACGAGGAGTTAATGTTTGGAATTAGGTTTATATCTAAGCTAGATGTGGGTTTTGAATCTAATTACACTTTCACAAGTTTGAGTTTGATTTCTACTTCTAACTTTACTCTAAAGATTGCAATAATTGAAATTAAGGACAATATTTTTGTTGTTATTTTTCAAATGTTTAAAGAGGCTAGGGTAGTGACTTCTACTTAGGTGGATATCTAACGGGTAGCAAACTATAGGGCAAGCTTGATTAGTTGGGATTGTAATATAGCTATCACACCCGGGTACTCACTCTATACCTCTCGGTAGTTTGAGTAATTTTGCCCAATTTGGCTTTCTCAAGTCCAAATGGGTATTCATGCAAATTAAGTGATATTAGCTCAAGTTGGGTATTACTATCTCTAGGTTTAACCCTTTAATTGGGGCTATCAATTTCTTGAGTTCACCCCAATTCCTTGTTAGTCTAGTTTTTCTAGACTTAGTCCCTCTTTCTCAAGTAGAGACTAAGTCATAAAGGCATGAATCAATGTTTTTAACCATTAATTCTTAAGTTCTAGCAAGAACTAGGCTAAATATCACTAACCCATTCACATTCAAGCCCTAAAATCAAATACCCATTAAATACCAACACGAGGGTTGGGTCACAACCCTAGCTATGGGTTTAGCTACTCATGGAAATAACATAAATTAAAGATGCAATGAGATAAAATCGATAATATTAATTTATGGAATGAAAATTTAATGTTAAGAAGTGAATCTAGTACAAAACTTCCGAAAACAGAAAAGTCAGTTGTCTCAAGTGCTCATACAAAACATAACATAACCTAAAAATGACAAAAAGTTCTATTTATACTATGCTGAAAATATCTGACAAAAATACCCCTGCGGAGGTTGTGCAGCCGCGTAATTCTGAGTGTGGCCGCACTCATGCTTTCGCGGCCGCATAATTCTTATGCGGTCCGCGTTCTTCTCTTTTGGATTTGGTTAAGCTAAACTTTCGCAGACCGCATAATTCTTAGTACGGTCGCGCTTCAGATTATGCGGCCGCATAAAAGTGAAGTGGTCCGCACTTGCTTGAGTTTAGCTTGAAATCAACTCTCTGATTCTTCATCTTGCGGACCGCATAATTTCGATCACGGTCGCATAAGGGACTTCCGCTGCCGTACAATTCTGGTGCGGTCCGCACTTCTCTCTTTCGCTCAAGTTGTCAGCTCTCTGAATCTTAGTCATCACGGTCCGTGTAATTTCAATTGCGGTCGGACAGGGACTTTCGCGGCCGCACATTTCTGGTGCGGTCCGCGCTCATCATTTAGCCCAAAATCATACTCTCTGAATCTTCCTCTTGCGAACCGCATAATTATGATTGCGGGTGCATCATGGCTTTCGCGGCCGCACAATATTTGTGCGGTCCGCACTCCAAACCTCTTTGCCCAGCCTTAGTTTTTGTTCAACCTTTGACTCATTTCTGAGTTGATTTTGATTCCTTTGGCTCATTTTGAACAATTCTTGCAAGCAAGCATATTTCATTAGTTTTCGGGAATACCTTCAAGCCTTTTTGGCCTAAAACACAAGTAAAAAAGAGCAAATAATAGGTTAAAATCCCTACTTATCAACTCCCCAAACTTAAGCCTTTTCTTTTCCTCAAGCAAATAAGGTAATTCCCACCTCCACTAGAAAAAACAGATATTTCAGCTAGCCTAAGGTGAATCAATCATGCATCAATTGGGACTAACAAATACCCTCAACACAAATGAATTATCAATAACACCGTGTTTTGACCTTTTGAGTACTATAGTTCTAATGTGACACTAGAGCATCAAGAGTTCATTTAATTCACCAAGGAAGCTCGCTCTATCACGTAGGTCATTGTGCAACCCAAACTCCTCCTCCTCTATTCTCCATGAGAAAATCTCACTTTAGAATGTAACACTCAAAACAAGGATTGTGAAGAAGTGCGCTCATCTCTCTCAAAAGAATGCCACATGTCCGGCTCTAAGTACCATAAGTTTGCCCCTTATGTAAATCACCACTAATGTACACTCACTCAACATGAAATCATATAGGGCTTTTGCGGGAATGTAATGAAGGCTTTTGGATCAAGGTAGGACTTATCGGCATATGATGGTTTCATCTTTCCTTAAGCACTCCATTTCTTCTTTTTGGCTCATACTTTCTTGACTTTTTGAGTCATTTTCTTCTTCCTTAGGGGAACTAGAGAGATGTAATATCACTCTTTCTTGCTCATGACAATCATTTTTCTCCTTTTCTAATCATTGCATGCCTTTCACCATTGCTTTCTTTGAATCCCTTCAGCTTTCTACTTTATTCACTTTTATTTTGACATATTTCTTTTTGGCCTTTCTTCCTTTTCTTTGCCTTCCTTTTTCTTCATTTCTTTTTTTTTGTTCTTTGTACCTTTTATCACTTTCACATTCCTCGTCTCTCCCCAAAACTTATGCTTTTGTCAATTGTATCAAGAATGCTAAGGAAGGATCGGGTGCCAAGAGAGGGTCATTAGAAAACGGATAAAGGCTTGTAACATGGCTATTGAATGATAAAGGGCTTCGGCTCAAAGGGGTTGACTAGGGATATCACATTGGTAGGCTACGGAAGCTTTCAAGTTTCAATTTGGATCAAGGAGAGCCTACAATCATTTCTCAAGTCTAGCTACACTTAGAATTTCACCTAGACAAACATTCAGGGCAAGTTCTAGACTTATTGGCACAAAACTTGGACTTGCAATTCAATACCTCACCTCTCAAGCTGTTGGATTGTTAAAGAGAATAGAGTCGAGGGCACACAATAACCTAGCTAAGTTTGAACATCACAAATGGCTCAAAGAAACCACTCAATGATTGTTTTAGTCAACACAAGAGTCTAAAGGTCACAGCTAGAGCTATTCTTTGCTAATCAACTTGTTTCTAACCATAAGGTCGAAGGTTAATGTGTTAGTACCAAGTGAAGCCTGCTTGAGACACTTTTATTCATTACTACTATATATACAAAAACATAAAGAAAATGGACTCAATCCCTTAAGAAGGTTGTCAAGTCATCCATCCTTGGGAAGAGCCACCTGATTCACACAACATCCACCTTGAAAAGAACCGTGGCATTAAGAAAACCAAAGGCTTATTATTCACACAAAATACAAAAAGAAGCTAACAACTTAAAAAGAAGCTACTAAAGTAAATAAGAAGCTATGCTACTAAGGAAACACAATGAAAGAAGTTATGAAGTAAACTACGGAAAGTAGATTTAATATGTACAAAATGAAGTAAAGAGAATATATACATAATGGAAATGAATAAATACATCGAATGGTAAGAATATATATATATATACCAAAAGTGAAAATAAGGATAAATAAAGATAAAGAAAAATAGTATAATGGTTATTATAGACCAAATGTCATCAAATCAAAATGGACCACCCCCCAAATGAAAAATAGCATTGTCCTCAATGCTCATAACAAATAAGAACAGGGAAAAGGAGTAGAGAGTATAGAAAACTCCCTATGTGGTCTATGTCTGCATCGGGTCCTCAATATGGACGGGGTCCTCAGCATGCACGGGCTCATCAGCACCCTCTGTATCCTCTAACTAGATCTCCACATCCTCTGACTGGGGGACTACGGGGTTGCTGAGCATCTGAATCAGCTCCTCAGCAGTGTGTAAAGTGACAGTTGGCTCCTCAGACTGGCCGGTCGCTGCCTCTGATGCCTTGGGCATTACTGCATGTGCTGCTGGGACTGTTTCCTCCATTAGCAGGTCCAGTGGAATATCACCAGCAGAAGTAATCTTTTGAACCTCTTTGCTCAACTTCTCCACCGACTCCTTAGATGCCTGAGCCTTCCGCATCTTCTTCACCTACTTCCCCAAATCCTTGATAATCCTCCCATGTATAATAAGAGTCTCCCAGATCTTCTTCTGGTCGTCCAGAATCTTCTTCTGGTTGTCCAGAATCTTCCTCAAATAGTCCTCAACTGATGGAGGTACCTGAAGCTCTGATGGGGCTGAAGGTTGTGATGCCACTGCACTGGATATGGCAGTCAGCTTTGTGGTAGCTGCCTGCATCCATTTGTTGAGACTGAATAGTGTCTGTGAAACCCGCAGTGCAGTGTGAGAGTAGATAGAAGATGTGGGCACTGACAGTGGGACTGAGGGGGATGGTCTGAAGGAAGGTGGAGGCATGGCAGCTGTTTCGGTAGAAGTGCCGGCTGTTGTGGAGGGCTCGGCAACTGACCCGGTGGCCACTACACCTGGCTCTTCACACTAGCCAGTGGAGGTAGTGGATTTACCCTTGAATTTAGGGTTGTCCGCTCCCTGGATGTGGTACCATGAGAAAGGCTTTTTAGCCTTCACCTCCATTGGATATGTTGTAGGATATCAAGTTTCCTACATTAATAGGAAAGCCTGCCATGATGGAAGCTACCAATACTGCCCGGGGGAGTGGAAGGACATTCTCATGCTGGCAGGGGTCAAGACAGCTGCACACGAATATTTGCCACCCTTTTTCTTCAAAGTTAAGGGTGGCTCTGACAATGTGAACTCCTGTTGTGAGCCATGCAGGTGTTGTCCCCGAAATAGCAAGTATCTCAACTAGCCATGGGCAAACTGCATCACCCAAGGCTAGCTTCTCCAGGTATTGCACTGCCTCAACCTCTTCAAACCCTATATATTTGTTCAGTGCGTGGCTATCAAACCGGATTTTCAAGTTCCGGACCTTCGTTACCTTTGTACTCTTTTTGATGTGGGCAACATTGGCATAAATTTAATTGACGAGTTATTCATTGGCATCTTGCAACCGGCCGGTGAACCATTTCCATCATTTTCTCTCCGTAAATTGCTTTAGGACATTCGGATTATACTGGCTTAGGTCTTTGGTTATGAATTGTCGCTCAAGAGTGAGCGACCTTTGAGGCCACCACGGACCGTACAAAAGTGAGTGCGGCTACGGACTGCCCATTGTGGACCGCACAAAAATGAGTAAGGCCGCATAATACCCATCGCAGACCGTACAAAATTGAGTACGATCGCGGAGATACCAGGTTCAGACTACTAGTTCTCTGAAGTTACCTCAGCGCGGACCGCATACTTTTGAGTGCGGCCGAAAACACCCATCGCGGACCGCACAAGATTGAGTGCGGCTGCATAATCGATTTGTTGGGTCTCTGAAGTTTAATTGTGCGGACTGCACAAAATTGAGTGCGGCCACAAAAACCAATCGCGAACCGCACAAAATTGAGTGCGGCCACACAAACTTAGCAATGACAAGTGCCTTCAACCTAGGGTATCGCGGACCGCACAATTTTGTATGCGGCTGCATACCCTAGCGCGGACAGCACAAAAATGTGTGCGGCCGCGAAATACAGAGCGGCATTGGAGTACGATTAATACTAGGGTTTTCACTAATTAGGCATGATTTGTGGCAATTAAATAATAAAAGCTACTAACCCCAGCTCCCATTATGCATTCAAACACTACCCACATGCTTCTAAGTAAGAATCAAGCATTAATTTGACATTTTTGGCACATCTAGCTCTAGATAAAAAGAAAACTAAAACAAAGAGAAAAGAAAAGAAAAAGATGAAATTAATTCATTGAAATCAACATACCAGTAATGAAATGTAGTAGGAAATCAATACTTGATGAATATGGGATGAGATTAAAAACAAGAAAGAGTGCACTGTGCTTTAGTCTAGCTTGAGAGGTCAGAGGGTATACAGTATGAATAGTTTCAAAAAGTCCTATTTATACTCTGACCATGTTGGCCCACCGACTTACCTGAGTACAGCCGCACAATTTTGGTGCGGTCCGCACTCTTTACCTTTTCTAACTCAGCAGCTGATTCAGTGACGCGGTCCGCATAAAAATGGTTGCGGCTGCATAATCTGTGCGGTCCGCGAAATTTTGATCGCGGCCGCGAATCCTTAAGGGATTTTATCAAGCCAAACTTTAGAGAGTTGGAATTTTCCATCTTTCAGCTGTGAGACCGCACACAGAATTGTGCAGCCGCGAAGGGCTTATGCGGTCCGCATAATTTTGGCGTGGTTCGCACAATTTCACCACTTGGCCAATTTTTATCTTGTCAATTTTCTGCACTGCACACCCAATTCCTGCATACATTTCACAACCAGTTAGTCCAAAATAATGCCTAATCTAACAAGAAAATCAAAAGAAAGAAAACACATGGGTTGCCTCCCAAGAAGCGCCTGATTTAATGTCGTGGCACGACGCATGTTACCATCATTCATTTGAAATGGAGCAATGCCACAACGTGGCCATCATCAACCTTACCAAGGTATTGTTTCACCCGGTGCCCATTTACTCTAAAGATCTCACCATTCTTATTTTTCAAATCAAGAGCACCAAAATGAGTCACATGTACCACTTCAAAAAGACCACTCCACTTTGATTTAAGCTTTCTCGGAAACATCCGTAACCGAGAATTGAATAAAAGAACAAGGTCACCTTCTTTGAATTCTTTGTTCCGGATATACTTATCATGTAGTTACTTCATCTTGTCCTTATACAAGGACGAACTGGAGTAAGCATGGAACCGGAACTCATCAAGTTCATTCAATTGCTCCACCCGAAGATTGGCAGCTACATCCCACTCAAGGTTCAATGTTTTCAACGCCCACATGGCCTTATGCTCTAATTCCACCGGAAGGTGACATGCTTTCCCAAATACCAACCGATATGGAGACATACCAATTGGAGTCTTGTAAGCTGTTCTATAGGCCCAAAGAGAATTATCAAGTTTCCTTGACCAATCAGTCTGATTTGCATTGACAGTCTTAGATAGAATACTATTGATCTCCTTGTTGGAGACTTCAACCTGTCCACTTGCCTGGGGGTGATAGGGGGTTGACACCTTGTGAGTGACACCATACTTGGAGAGTAAAGTGTCAAAGGCTTTGTTGCAAAAATATGAACCCTCATCACTAATGATGGCCCTTGGGGTGCCGAACCTTGTGAATATATTTTTCTTCAAGAAAGCCACCACACGCCATGCTTTATTGTTGGGCAAAGCCACAACTTTAACCCATTTGGAAACGTAATGCACAATAATAAGAATATAGGTGTTCCCACACGAGCTCACAAATGGACCCATAAAGTCCATGCCCTACACATCAAAAATATCAATCTCTAGGATAGTGGTGAGAGGCATCTCATTTTTCTTGGAGATCCCACTGGCCCTTTGGCAACGAGCTCCCTAGCGTCTTTGTACAAGGTAGGCTAATAGAATCCACAGCTTAGGACCTTTGTAGTAGTTCTCACCCCACTATGGTGACCACCATATGGCGAAGAGTGGCAAGCTTCAAGAATACCCAATTGTTCTTCTTCTGGTACACATCTTCGGATAACACCATCAGTACAAATTTTGAAGATATATGGCTCATCCCAATAGTAGTCCAGGCAATCCCGTTTGAGCTTCTTCTTTTGGTTTGAGGAGAGATCATTCGAAACAATGCCACTCATAAGATAGTTGGCTACATTGGCAAACCATGGCATCCTAGTCATAGAAATGGAAAGGAGTTGTTCGTCAGGAAATGAATCGTTGATCTCAAGTCCATCATGTGGCCTCCCCTCCTCCTCCAATCGGGACAAATAGTCCGCCACTTGATTCTCACTACCCTTTCGGTCTTGAATCTCTAGATCAAACTCTTGCATAGAAGTACCCACTGCATCAACCTTGCCTTAGAGTCTTTCTTCCTCATCAAATAACGAAGTGCCGCATGGTCGGTGTGAACAATCACCTTTGTACCCATTAGGTATCGGCGAAACTTCTCCATAGAAAATACAATGGCTAGGAGTTCTTTCTCGGTCATCGTATAGTTGACTTGGGCCTCGTTCATGGTCTTGCTAGCATAGTAGACCGTATGAAAGATCTTATTAATATGTTGCCCCAATACCGCACCAACTACCACATCGTTTGCATCACATATGAGCTCAAATGGTAAGCTCCAATTTGGCATGGTGATAATAGGAGTGGTAGTCAACTTATACTTGAGTAGTTCGAATGCCTTCGTACAATCTTCATTGAAAAGGAACTTGGCATCTTTCTCCAAGAGTTTGCACAAGGGGTTTACCACCTTAGAAAAGTCCTTGATGAATTGGTGGTAAAACCCCGTATGACCTAGAAAGCTTCTCACTCCCTTTACGGAAGTAGGGGGAGGGAGTTTGGATATCACTTCAATTTTTGCTTTATCAACCTCAATACCATTCTTGAAAATCATGTGACCGAGGACAATGCCCTCCTTGACCATAAAGTGATATTTCTCCCAATTCAGTGCCAAGTTAGTTTCTTCACAACGTGCTAATACCTTATCCAAGTTATCCAAGAACTCTTCAAAAGAATCCCCACGACAAAGAAATCATCCATGAAAACCTCGAGAAAGTCCTCCACCATATCGGTGAAGATGGACATCATACACCGCTAAAACATTATCGGTGCATTGCATAACCTAAATGGCATCCGCGAGAATGGAAAAGTGCCATATGGACAAGTGAAGGTGGTATTATCTTGGTCTTCAGGTGCAATAAGAATCTGGTTATATCCGGAATATCCATCCAAGAAGCAATAATAAGCACGTCTGTCTAACCTATCCAACATTTGATCAAGAATTGGAAGCGGAAAATGGTCTTTCCACGTAACTTTATTGAGCTTTCTATAATCCATGCACACTCTCCACCCGGTGACAGTTTTTGTGGGGATCAATTCATTTTTGTCATTTGTGATCACAGGCATGCCCCCTTTCTTTGGGACACATCTCACCGGCGAGGTCCACGAACTATCGAAAATGGGATAAACCACCTCGGCATCCAACCACTTGATGATCTCTTTCTTTACTACCTCTTGCATGGCCTCATTCAATCGTCTTTGATGTTCTACGGAGGGTTTGGCATCCTCCTCCAAAATGATTTTGTACATGCAAAAGGCGGGGCTTATACACCGAATATCCGCCAATGTCCAACCTATTGCTTTCTTCCTCCTTTGAAGCATCGCAAGGGTGGCATCTACCTGCATGTTAGTTAAGCACGAGGAAAGAATAAGCACGTCTGGCTAACCTATCCAACATTTGATCAAGAATTGGAAGTGGAAAATGGTCTTTCCGTGTAACTTTGTTGAGCTTTCTATAATCCATGCACACTCTCCACCCGGTGACAGTTTTTATGGGGATCAATTCATTTTTTTCATTTGTGATCACAGGCATGCCCCCTTTCTTTGGGACACATCTCACCGGCGAGGTCCACGAACTATCAAAAATGGGGTAAACCACCTCGGCATCCAACCACTTGATGATCTCTTTCTTTAATACCTCTTGCATGGCCTCATTCAATTGTATTTGATGTTCTACGGAGGGTTTGGCATCCTCCTCCAAAATAATTTTGTGCATGCAAAAGGCGGGGCTTATAGACCGAATATCCGCCAATGTCCAACCTATTGCTTTCTTCCTCCTTTGAAGCATCGCAAATGTGGCATCTACCTGCATGTTAGTTAAGCACGAGGAAAGAATAACAGGTAAAGTGGAACAAGGGCCTAGAAACTCATACCCGAGGTGTGAAGGCAAAAGCTTTAACTTCAAGGTGGGAGGCTCCTCGGTTGAGGGCTTTGTTGGTGGAGTCTTCCGGTTTTCGAGATCCAAGGAAAGTTTTCGGGGCTTAGAAGTATATGATCCCATTCCTTGCAAAGCATTGACATATTTTACAAAGCCTTCCTTCTCATCCTCATCATGATTCAACAACACAATTTCCAAGGTATCTTTCACATTTATCACATTACTTGTGTCATCAACAATTCCTTCGGCCACAAGATCCACGAACGAATACACTTCGTTGCTATTTGGCTGCCTCATTGATTTACAAACATGGAACACCACTTTTTCATCGCTCACTCGGAAGGTGATCTCTCCAGCTTCCACATCAACTAAATCCTTCCCTGTAACAAGGAAAGGTCTCCCCATAATGATTGGCACCTCGTAGACAACCTCACAGTCAAGTATCACAAAATCTGTGGGAATGATGAACTTGTCGATCCTAACTAACACATCATCGATTATCCCTAATGGCGTTTTCATTGTTAGATCCGCCATTTGCAACCTCATGGATGTGGGTCTTGGTTGCCCAATCCCCAACGTTTTGAACACAGAATAGGGCATCAAGTTAATGCTTGCCCCCAAATCACATAAAGCTTTGGCGAAATAGGCACTCCCAATAGTGCATGGGATTGCGAAAGCACCGGGGTCTTCCAACTTTGGAGCCATGGAGTACACCATATAACTCACTTGATGTGTCATTTTGATCATTTTACAGTTCGTTGATCGCTTCTTTGTTACCAAATCCTTCATGAACTTGGCTTATCTCAGCATTTGTTCTAAGGCTTCAACCAACGGCACATTTATAGACAAATTTTTCATCATATCAATGAATTTCTTGAATTGATTCTCATTGTTTTGCTTTTCAAGTCTTTTAGGGTATGGAGGAAGAGGCCTTGGCATTGGTACCTTAGCCTTTGGCACTACCGGTTCCGGCATGTCAGTCACGTGCTCCCTAGACGGGTTTACTTCTTCTTACGTCTCCTCCACATTTTCATCAATATCAATCCTTGCTTCTTCATTATCTTGAACATCATTGCTTGGCTCATAATCATCTTGCACCAATACATCATCACCCACATGTCTTCTCTGGTTTAAGGTACTAGCAACTCCACATCTCCCACTTCTTGTTGTCACGGCCATTGCATGCACCGTATTTCCACCTTTCGGGTTCACCACTGTATCACTAGTTAGTACCCCCTTTGGGAGAGTATTTAAAGCTTGAGAAATTTGACCAAGTTGAACCTCCAAGTTGTGTATAGAAGCGTTGTGGGAGGCTAATTGGGCATAGGAGTCGGTGTTTTTCTCCATCATTTGCTCAAACATGTTTTCAATCCGTCCCATTTCACTATTGGAAGACCTTGCGACGGATATGAAGGTGGGTTGTTTCGTTGTTGATACATCGGGGCCTCTGAAAGCCCGACCCTCGATTTTCTTGATTACTATTGTTCTAACCCCCATGATTATTGTTGTTCCCCTAATTTCTTTGATTGTTGCCACCTCAATTACCTTGATTATTTCCTCCCCAATTGCCTTGATTACCCCCAATTTCTTTGATTATTGTTGTTGCCACCACTCCAATTTTCTTGGTGGCCTTGGTTGTTGCAGTTTCTT
>AWOL01S0016411.1:32495-48773 GCA_000715115.1 Nicotiana otophora | reverse complement strand
TCAGAAAGATTATCTATAGCGGAGTAATAAATGAACATCCATAATATAATTATTTTCATAACAGTTTCCTTCATTGTGAAGTATTTTTCCCAAAAATTCAAAAATAAATCAGAAACAAAAATCCAAAAAATATTCTTTTTCTTCTTTAAAAGTCTTTCTTTAAAGTCTCTTTTTTGAAAATTTAGAGGCAACATTCAAAATCCAAAAATATTTTTTTTCTTCTTAAAAAAAAAAACAAAATGAATGGAAATTCAACAAAATTATTTTCTTTATACTTTTGAAATTCTCAAAGTTCAAAACAAAAGAAAAATAATTTTTAGAAGTATTTCATTCAAAAAATAAAATCAATCAAAATCCAAAAAAAATAATATGTTTTTCCGTTCTTTAGAAATCTTTCTCCTAGATATTCAAAAAAAAAAAGAAAATAATACAAATCAATATTCAAGAAATATTTTCTTGTTTCTTTAGAAGTCTTTCTTTCAAACATTTTAAAAAAAATCTAAATAAAATAAAAAAGAGCCAAAATTATTTTCTTTCTTCTTTTAATGCCTTTCTTCTAAAAATTCAAAAAAAAAACTAAAAAGAAGAGTTAGCTTATTTACCCTATTCTCAATCTTTCCGAACTACGCTAGATCTGATTCATGCGGCGTCATGGTACGTAGGGAATCCACGTAGGATTCGATCATAACCCTAAAAGAAAATAATTAAGAAAGCAAAAGAGAAAGAGACAATAAAGCTGGGATGAAACACGCAGCCGTTGCGAAACATCTTAGCAAAACGTTTAACTGTTTAGGTGCATTGCATCCCCAATATGCGATTCCCTACGTGTTAAATGTGTCAAACTAGCCGGTTTGTTGTGTGTGATTTAAAAGAGCATGTTCTATTTTTAGGTGGTTGGTTTTGTGGTGGTAATCTGACTTCACACCCTTATTTTACGAGATCTAAAGGAAGTATCGACATGGCCTCAGAGAGTCACCTACCTATCGTTGAGCCCGAAGAGAGCCCTACATCAGTTATCCCACAGCTTGAGTCAGCAACTGCTGAGGAGAATAGGCGGTTAAGATACCGTATGTTAGAAATGTGGGATGCATGGTCAGATGGCATGGAGCCACCCAGTACTATCCTTGGTTTCCCCGAGTTAATCCCAAGGACGGGAGGAACTACCAATGTCCCTATCTCAGTAGCCAACCCATTTATGCCATTTGGGTTCCCCACTATGTCAACAAACTTCACTGGAATGCCTTCTGAAGTTCGCCTCCAGGCACCATCTTCAGGAATACAATCTACCGTGTTCACAGCACCACCAGCTTCTAGTATGGCACAACCAATGCTGCCTCGACAAACCTTCGAACCATCAACTTTTACTTTCCAAGCTCCCCAATTCCAATTGGACACCGCTCGGGTTACTCCAAATTCCTATCCTCAGCACCCACAATTTGAATCTCCCGTAGAACAGGAGAGAGTCTTGAGGAATCCTGAACAAGAGGAGATAGTACGAAAAATGAAAAGCATTGAGCAAAGCCTCAAGAATATACAAGGCCTGAGTGGTCAAAAGAGCGTGCCATATGCTGATTTGTGCATGTTCCCTCACGTGCATTTACCTATGGGCTTTAAGACGCCAAAGTTTGAAAGATATGACGGGCATGAAGACCCGATTGCTCACTTAAAGCGATACTATAACCAGCTGAGGGGCGCTGGTGGAAAAGAGGAGCTGTTAATGGCCTACTTCGGAGAGAGCCTAACCGGAATCGCTTCTGAATGGTATATTGACCAATATATCTCCCATTGGCACATATGGGATGACCTGGCCCGGGATTTTGTGAGACAATTCCAATACAACGTGGACATAGCTCCGGACAGAAATTCTTTATCTAACCTCAAAAAGAAAGCCTCGGAAAGCTTTCGAGAATATGCTATCAAATGGCGTGAACAAGCTACTAGGGTAAAACCCCGATGGATGACACCGAGATGGTCAGTGTCTTCTTACAGGCCCAAGAGGCCGATTATTTACAAAACATGATGTCTGCCATGGGCAAACCATTCGCGAAGGCCATTAAAATTGGAGAAATGGTAGAAAACGGCCTAAAACCAGGCCGTATCTTAAATCAATCAGCTCTAAGAGCCACTTCCCAAGCCATTCAGAGCGACTCGGGAAGTTTAGCAAGCCGGAAGAAAAAAGAAGAGGGAGCCACGATGGCTTCGAGCTTAAGAAACTCTCGTTAACCCCGGGATTATTCTAGTCCACCTTCTAGGGCCCTGCAACATTATTACCCTCACCAGGATGCAGCCTATGCTATGACCCCTCATCCTTATGCAGTAATGCATGCTCAACCGTACACCCGGCCACAACAATATTACAATCAGAACAGAGCTCCACCTCCAAGAAACAACCCTCCTCACCAAGCTCCGTATAATCCCCGTCCACCACAGAATAATTACCAATATAACACCCATCCCCATGAACCACCCAGAAAAGCTGACTTTACCCCCATTGGTGAGTCGTACTCTAGCCTCTTTCCGAAATTAGTCCAAATGGGCCTGTTGTAGCCTGTACCGCCGAACAGACAAAACCTAGAATATCCATCATACAGGCCAGGTACCAGGTACGCTTATTACTCTGGGATAGAAGGGCATGACACTGAAGAATATTGGACCTTTAAAAGAGCAGTCGAGAACCTGATCGAATAGAAAAGGGTAGTGCTAAGGGATGAGGAAGTCCCCAATGCAATCAACAACCCGTTACCAGCCCACAACAACGGGCCGGTCATCGGGATGATCTGTGAAGACAAAGAATTCGACCCCGCATTAAAAGCAATTATTTCCATTACTGATTCGGAGAAGAAACCTAAAACATTGGCAAAATAGGTTAGGAATGAGAAGAAGATGAATTCCACTCCCTAAAATGAATAAAATGACGAGGAATCAAAGACAGGGACAACACCTGCCAAAGAGGCCATTATCTACGTCCCAAGAGCCCCAGAAAGGGACAGCTCATGTTAAGCCCTCCCAAGAGATTGGAGCAGAGGAAAACCACACCAAATCTGCCAAAAATGTATGTACCAAAAGGGACTTACATGGCACGGAGGCCAGTCATTCCACCTAGGCCGGATGAGCCTTTGATCATCAGCCGCATGTCACAAAATCCCATAAAAGACACTATTGCCATCCCTTGGAACTACAATCAGACAATTGTCACATACAAAGGGAAGGAAGTTAAGGGGGAAGTGAATGAAACAAACCAATCTGGGAAGTATCATAACCCAGAAGAATTGAACAAAACCAAGCAGAAGCGTTTCCCCATCAAAAAGCCTGTAACTGCTGAAGAAGCGGAGGAATTCTTTTGAAAGATGAAAACCTCAGAGTATGCTGTAATTGATGAGCTGAGAAAAGCCTCTTCCCAGGTTTCACTCTTGTCTTTACTGATGAGCTCAAACGAACACCATAAAATGCTTCTAAAGACGCTGAATGAGGCGTATGTTCCAATTGAGACCACGGTTGAACAATTATAAAGAATGGCAGAGCGATTTTGAGGTCAACCGAATCTCCTTCAGCCGAAATGACTTGCCTCCTGAAGGAGCCGCCCACAATAAGGCCCTTCACTTGACTGTCAAGTGTGAGGGATATTATGTGAAAAGAATCATGTTGGATGGCGGGTCCGAAATTGATATTTGCCCTCTATCAACATTGCAGAGGATGGAAATTGGGACTGAAATGATCAAACCAAACAATGTTTGCGTGCGTGCTTTCGATGGTGTCAAGAGGGACACGATGGGGGAGATTGACTTAATCCTAACCATTGGCCCCGTAGATTTTAAGTAACATTCCAAGTTCTAGACATGGACACTTCCTATAACTTTCTGTTAGGAAGACCATGGATCCATGCAGCAGGAGACGTGCCCTCTACTCTCTATCAAATGGTCAAGTTCGAACATGAGAACTAAGAAATAGTGGTCCATGGAGAAGATGAACAGTCAATCTATAGGGACCCGTCAGTCCCATGTCTTGAGGAAAGAGAGGGAAGTGAGCACATCGTTTACCACTTTGAAATTATGCTCGCCGACCAGTGCGAGGAAGGAACCCCATGTCCTCAACCTTGTTTATCAAGCGCATCAATCATGGTTGCCAGTAAAATGATCAAACATGGATACAAGCACGGGAAAGGGCTCGGGCTATCCTTGCAGGGCGTCACAAAAATCGTTACCTTGCCTGCCAACAAGAAATTCTCCGGTATAGGTTTCGAGGCTACCGATGTTGACGAAAAATAGGCTGATAAACGTAAGAAAGATGGGTGGGTTTTGCCTCAGCCAATCCCGCACCTCGCCAGATCGTTTGTTAAGCCAAGATATATAGAAGAGGAAGAAGAGGCCTTTACAGCCGATGAAATTGAGGATATCTGTGAAGCAATAAGGCAAATGCTCTACGAAGTCCACATGGTCCAACAGGGTGAAGGCTCGAGCACTGCTGAGGTGCAATACATGGGACCCAATGCTAAATTGGAAAACTGGAAAGCTACTCCATTCCTAGTGAGGCGGGAATCCCGGTAGTTCAGTCTTGCCATCTTTTCTGCATTCCGAGTTATTTCAGGGTGTAACTCGAATGTTTTTAGTTTTGTTGTCTTTTACATTCCAATGTAAACCCTGCTATCTTCAAATTCAATGAAATGAAATAAATATTTCATCCTCTATGGATCTTTTTCTATCATTCCTTCTGATTTTGTTATTTTTCTTATCTTTTTAGTCCTAATAATGCGGACTTAAATAATATGACATGCTTGAGGACTTCATGCCCAGATCTTAAAATGTTGTCTAACTGTGAAATAATGAATCAAGAGCTTGAATATGATGAAGATGAGGCTTTTAAGGAAATAAACCAAGAATTGCAACAATTTGAGAATAAGCCTAAGCCAAACTTAAATGAAATAAACCAATTAATTTGGCCAATTCAGAAGAGGCCAGGGAGACCATGATAAGCATTCACACCGAGTAAAAAACTAGAGATGCATTGATCCAACTCTTGTTTGAATTTAAAGATGTATTTGCATGGTCCTACGATGATATGCCAGGACTAAGTGTCGATCTAGTGGTACACAAATTGCCAACTTATCCTGGTTGTCCACCTATCCAACAAAAGCAAAGAAAATTCAAAATAGACATCAGCGACAAGATTAAAGAAGAAGTTGCCAAAAAATTAAAAGTCGGTGTGATCCGAGTGGTCCGATACACCATATGGTTGGCCAATGTAGTCCTAGTACCAAATAAGTACAGGAAGATTCGAGCATGTGTTGACTACAGGGATTTGAACAAAGCAAGTCCCAAGGACAACTTTCTGTTACCAAACATCCGCATCCTTGTCGACAATTGTGCCAAACATGAGGTTCAGTCTTTTGTGGATTGTTATGCCGGGTATCATCAAGTCCTGATGGATGAAGAAGATGCGGAAAAGACAGTTTTCACCACACCATGGGGAACCTACTGTTGCAGGGTCATGCCATTCGGCTTGAAAAACGCCGGGGCAACTTACATGAGAGCTATAACTACCATCTTCCATGACATGATGCACCAAGAAATCGAGGTGTACGTTGATGACGTAATCATTAAATCCAAAACACAAGAGGGCCATGTTCGAGATTTGAGAAAGTTCTTTGAGTGTCTACGCAAGTATGACTTGAAATTGAACCTTGCTAAATGCGCATTTGGGGTTCCATCTGGGAAACTCTTAGGGTTTATAGTCAGTCGAAGGGGTATTGAGTTAAATCCAACAAAGATAAAATATATCTGAGATCTACCACCTCCGAAAACCAAGAAAGAGGTCATGAGCTTGCTGGGAAGATTGAATTACATCAGCCGGTTCATCGCACAACTTACGACCACATGTGAGCCCATATTTAAGTTGCTAAAGAAATATGCGACGATTAAATGGACACATGAATGCCAAGAAGCTTTTGACAAGATCAAAGAATATTTGTGAAATCCATCGGTGCTGGTCCCGCCTGAGCTTGGAAGACCTTTGTTCCTGTACCTAACGGTCTTGGAGAATTCTTTTGGCTATGTCCTCGGGCAACATTATGCGACCGGAAAGAAAGATCAAGCCATCTACTATCTGAGCAAGAAATTTACTGGTTATAAAGCCAAATACACTTTGCTGGAAAAAACTTGTTGTGCCTTAACTTGGGTCGCTCAAAAGCTTAGACATTATTTGTTGGCCTATACCACATATCTCATAACCAGATTAGACCCTCTAAAATACATATTCCAAAAACCGATACCCACGGGAAGGCTAGCAAAGTGGCAAATCCTGCTCACAGAGTTCGACATTGTCTATGTCACCCGCACGGCCATAAAAGCCCAAGCCTTGGTCGATCATTTGGCTGAGAACCCAGTTGATGATGAATACCAACCCTTAAGCGCTTATTTCCCGGATGAGGAAGTAAACTCAGTTGAGGTAATCCCAGAAGACACTAAGACTAGAAAAATATTTTTTGATGGAGCTGTAAATGCGAAGGGTGTTGGGATTGGGGAAATTTTGATTTCACCCACGGGATAGCACTATCCGGCCACCGCCCGTCTTCGGTTCTTCTGTACAAACAACACTGCTGAATATGAAGCTTTCATAATGGGCATGAACATGGTAATTGATATGGATGTAGAGGTATTATTAATCATGGGAGACTCAGATTTGATCATTCGGCAAACATAAGGAGAATAGGAAACTCGAGATATCAAGCTCATCCCATATAGACAACATGTGGAAGATCTTAGCAAACAGTTCAAATTCGTTGAATTCAGGTATATTCCTCGATTCCACTATGAGTTAGCTGACGCATTAGCTACCTTAGGTGCAATGCTGCCATATCCGGGCAATGTTCGTATTGACCCATTGGAGATTCAAATCCTAGAAAGACATGGTTATTGCAATACGGTTAAAGTAGAACCCGATGTCCAGCCGTGGTATCATAATATTAAGAGGTTCTTGAAAACAAAAGAATACCCAGAGTAGGCCAGTGGAGACTAAAAGAGAACCATCAGAAGGCTCGCCAACAGTTTCTTCTTAAGTGGAGAAGTGTTGTATAAGAGAACTCCAGATTTGAATCTGTTAAGGTGTATGGACGCCAAAGAAGTTGAAAAGATCATGAACGAAGTACATTCAGGAGGATGCAGGCCCCACATGAACGGATACGTCCTGGTAAAGAAAATCCTGTAGGCAGGTTATTACTGGATGACCATGGAAAATGATTGCTTCAGTTTTGTCCGGAAGTGCCATCAGTGTCAGATACACGGTGACCTGATTCATGCACCGCCTTTAGAGTTGCATCCTATGTCAGCACCTTGGTCGTTTGTTGCTTGGGGTATGGATGTCATTGGACCGATCGAGCCAAAAGCCTTAAATGGGCAAAAATTCATCTTAGTTGCCATCGATTACTTCACAAAATGGGTCGAAGCGGTCACTTTTAAAGCCGTCACCAAGAAAGCAGTGGAGGACTTCGTACATTCCAACATTATCTGTTGTTTTTGTATTCCAAAAACTATCATTACCGACAACGCTACAAATCTAAACAGTCACCTGATGAGGGAGGTATGCGAATAGTTTAAAATTACGCATCACAATTCTAGCCCTTATCGGCCAAAAACCAATGGCGCCGTTGAAGCGGCAAACAAAAACATCAAGAAGATCCTCAGGAAAATGATCCAAAGTTCTAGGCAATGGCATGAGAAGCTGCCTTTCGCATTATTGGGATATCGCACAACCGTGCACATATCAGTCGGGGCTACGCCTTACTTATTGGTGTATGGCACTGAAGCCATAATACATGCGAAAGTCGAAATTCTCTCTCTTTGAATCATTGTTAAAGCAGAGATCGAGGATGATGAATGGGTCAAAACTCGGCTGGAACAATTAACTATGATTAATGAAAAGCGGATGGCCGCAGTTTGTCATGGGCAGTTGTACCAAAAAAGAACGACTCGCGCTTACAACAAGAAAGTGCGGCCTAGAAACTTCGAAGTTGGGCAACTCGTTCTAAGACGTATTCTCCCGCATCATGAAGAAGCAAAAGGAAAGTTTGATTCAAATTGGAAAGGTCCGTACATTATAAGAAAACTGCTACCAAAAAGGGGAATTGTATTTAGGAGACATCGAAGGAAATGACCCCGAAACGGCTGTCAATACGGATGAGTTCAAAAGGTATTATGTTTAACTCCTTTCGCGACCTTAATACTCTCCGATTGGGATGACGAAAGGTTTCATTCTCGCTACCCAAACACTATCAAATTTTTGTAAACCCTTTGAGCCGGTTGTTCTTCTTTGATCACCCTCCTTGGAACCTGAAAGTTCAAAAAAAAAATGTTTCCTTGAACTATGTTCGACTTGATTCCGAAAGGATACGTAGGCAGCCTCACTGTAGGGTTCAGTCACACCAAAATAAAAATCCAAATTTCCCCGAAGATGAAACTGGGGCAGAAGTTATAATGGTTTGGCGACGCTTTCGCCTGAAAGGTTCCAAGGTTGTAATTCAATTCAAATTCTTTCTACCCAAATCATGTTCAAGTCCTTCCGATCAATCGGCAAAGATGTCCAAAATTGGAGAATACAGTGACTTCGATTTGATGCGACCAAATGAGAGAAATAAAATGAGAGAGTCTTATCGGCGAAAATCCACACGGGCACCGTGAGGCGATGGTAAGAAGAGGAATTGAAAATGAGAGAGTCTCGTTAGTGAAAACTCGCAAAGAGCACTAGAAGACGATAGTGAGAAGAGAAATGAGAGAGGTTAGCTGGTGAAAGCCCGCAAAGGGCATCACTGATCGAAAAAGAGGATAATTGGTCACTGACATGGACATAGTCCCGGGCAAGGTTTCTCAAATCTTGAGGTATAAGCTATGATGGATTTCTGAGAGTTGGACGGTTCGCACAGATCAGGGCATCCAGTCCAAGAGGCATGTCATGTTCATTGAAGTCCGCATACACTCCAGATAAGTCTTTCTTTCTTTTCTCGAAAGGGACACCTCTTGTCTAAATGCATTCGTCCATTCCGTCGTTTGTTTTTCTTTCAATCACTTTTGGTCTAATTCTATTCTATATTAAGACAAAGAAAGGATGGCAAGACTAATTTACAAGGTTTTCATTTGATACAAGCTAGTACGCAAAAACGCCCAGCCTCGGCAGGTGCATCGAGTCGACCTCGACCGGACATAATGGTTGATGCTTTGAAGTCAAGAATTCCTGAAAGGAAAGGGATCAAAGTCAGAATTCCGCAAAGGAAAAAGAAATTTAAAGAAGGTTAAGTCCCGCGTGATTAACCGTCCTAGTAAAGTTTTGAAAAAGTCAAGATCTCCAGGGTTAGAAATTAAACCAATACCCAGTAAGTAAGCAAGCGGTTGAGATCTTTGTCAAAAGGACGGGCCGAGATCAAGTGACCAAAATAATCAAGGCCACAAAACCAACCACCGTTTCAAACTGACAAATTGTTCTTTGTTGAAGAAAACAGGAAACAGGTGCAAATCGAAAGCAACCTTGCAAAAGCAGGGGCAGCCAAAAGGAAAACCGCGCAAGGGCTGGAAATAGCTTTGCAACAACAACTTCAAAAAGGAAGTCTCCTCCAAAATTCTTTCCCGCATTCACTCACTCTCTGAAAAATAAGGGAAGAAAAGAAGAAATAATGTTGAAAATAATTCAAAACTATGGTCTCTGATTCCCAGCTGCGTCTTTTCCAACATAGGGTCTCTACTCCCTAGTTGATGCCATCATAACCTGATGACTTTTCAACATAGGGTTCCACTCCCTAGTTGATGCCAACATAACCTGATAAATTTCCAACATAGGGTCTCCACTCCCTAGTTGATGCCAGCATAACCTGATGAATTTCCAACATAGGGTTTCCACTCCCTAGTTGATTCCATCATAACCTGATGACTTTTCAACATAGGGTTCCACTCCCTAGTTGATGCCAACATAACCTGATGAATTTCCAACATAGGGTCTCCACTCCCTAGTTGATGCCAGCATAACCTGATGAATTTCCAACATAGGGTCTCCACTCCCTAGTTGATGCCAGCATAACCTGATGATTTTCCAATATAGGGTCTCCATTCCCTAGTTCATGGCAGCATAACCTGATGAATTTCCAACATAGGGTCTCCACTCCTTAGTTGATGCCAGCATAACCTGATGATTTTCCAACATAGGGTCTCCACTCCTTAGTTGATGCCAGCATAACCTGATGATTTTCCAACATAGGGTCTCCATTCCCTAGTTGATGCCAGTATAACCTGATGCCAGCATAACCTGATGCCAACATAGGGTCTCCACTCCCTAGTTAATGCCAATATAGGGTCTCCACTCCCTAGTTGATGCTAGCATAACCTGATGCCAACATAGGGCCTCCACTCCCTAGTTGATGATTTTCCAACATAGGGTCTCCATTCCCTAGTTGATGCCAGCATAACCTGATGCCAACATAGGGTCTCCACTCCCTAGTTGATGATTTTCCAACGTAGGGTCTCCACTTCCTAGTTGATGCCAGCATAACCTGATGCCGATATAGGGTCTCCACTCCCTAATTGATGCCAGCATAACCTGATTCCAGCATAGGGACTCCACTTCCTAGTTGATGATTTTCCAACGTGGGGTCTCCACTCCCTAGTTGATGCCAGCATAACCTGATGCCAATATAGGGTCTACACTGCCTAGTTGATGCCAGCATAACCTGATGCCAACATAGGGTCCCCACTCCCTAGTTGATGCCAATATAGGGTCTCCACTTCCTAGTTGATGCCAGCATAACCTGATGCCAGCATAGGGTCTCCACTCCCTAGTTGATGCCAATATAGGATCTCCGCTCCCTAGTTGATGCCAGCATAACCTGATGCCAACATAGGGTCTCCACTCCCTAGTTGATGCCAATATAGGATCTCCACTCCCTAGTTGATGCCAGCATAACCTGATGCCAACATAGGGTCCCTACTCCCTAGTTGATGCCAATATAGGGTCTCCACTCCCTAGTTGATGCCAATATAGGATTTTCACTCCCTAGTTAATGCCAACATAACTTGATGCCAACATAGGGTCTCCACTCCCTAGTTGATGATTTTTCAATATAGGGTCTTCACTCCTTAGTTGATGATTTTCCAACATAGGGTCTCCACTTCCTAGTTGATTTCATTTATACATAGGGTCACCACTCCCTAGTCCCTTTTTTCCTCTGGTTATACTATTCCCGCTTTTTTTTATTGATTTCAATAAAGAAGTGATTTAGAATTTTGTTACAATAACTCACGAAATTTTTCTAGTGCAAACTGGGGCAGTAAAATTCGTTCGTTTGTTTTATTTTGGTGTCTGAGCAGGTTTTACCTCGAGGCACATGGTTCGGGATGATCAAAAGAAGGAGTCTTAATCCAGAATAAAGAAAAGAAAAGAAAAAAGAAGTGAATCCAAAATGCAGAAACAGATGAAAGATGTAAACTGCTCAAGACATGGCTGAAGTCACGAGCACTGTATTTCCCGTTTTTATCAGAAGAAGCCGTAGAAGAATGAACTAGCACCTGCAACTAGCAAGCATCAAGGTTCAAATCAAAAAGTCTGCATGAAGAACCATTTAAGACTCAAGATCAAGCTTCAGAAGACTTATAGATAGGAATCTTGTAACTCATAGCTGATAGGGTTGTTTAGTTCCTTTAGATTTTGGTTTTGATGTAATAACAGGACCACGGACCGGAGCCTCGACGGAACCTCACTCGACTCCTCAACTCGTCATTCCATCACTCTCCTTGAACTACACGCGACCTGATTTCCTTATAACCCGGGATATGTAAGTTGTCTAAAATTAGGACTCGGTTTCACCTTTTCCTTTTATTTTATTCCTCTTTTGAATAACGATATGGTAAAATATTAGTCACTCGGCTCACTTATCTTTGCCTGAAAACTCTTCATGTTTTCAAGCAAAGAGGGGCAGCTGTGAGCACCTAAATTTTGACTATATTTGGAATTTTTCAACACTTTTTAGTTGTAAATAAATTTAAGTTTAATCTACATATTTTAACCTTTATTTCACTTATTTTAGTAGGTTTATTTGATAAAATTGAAATCATACAAAAAGAGTCACATTTTTATATATTAGTTGTGTTTTATTTGCAAAAAAGAAAAGAAAATTTACAAAAAATATATGTTTCTTCTAATTTGGTAAGACTAATAATTTTATAACTTTTCTTAGTAGTTTCTAATATTTTATCTAGTTTAAAATATTAGTGTAGTAATTTAAATTTTAGATTACCTAAAAAAAAAGATAAGATAAAAAAAGGGAGCCAATGACAAAAGATTCTCTCTTATCATCATGAGATAACTAATTGACATGCACTTTCCTACAAATAACTCCTACCCTAGAAAAACAGACAGACACACAGGAAAAGGGAGGGGGATAAATTGGAAGGGAATAGGGTTAGATAGAGAGAGAAAAAACGGGAAAAGGGGATGGGATTACCTTCTCTAAGAAAATGGAAAAATAGGTAGAGGGGAACAACGAGAATTTGGAGTCCAAACAGAGGGGGAAAAAATGAAAACAAAAGAGGGGCTCACCCACCTCCAGCAACACGCAGTCGATTCACCCCACCTCCCTTCACCTCACGGCTGCCAGCAGCCACCGGAAACCGGCCGAGGTCAGTGTCGAGGCTTTCTGGTTGAGATCCCGTTCGCGGCCGTTTTGAGTGTTAAGGTTGTCAATCGGTCAAGGACCTGATTCATTTCAAAGGTCCATTTCTCACATTTTATTTCTTGTATTTAATGGGTCATAACTAATCTTGTTTTACATGTGTTTATGTGGTAATATAATTGTTATGGTGCATTTGTGAGTTAATATTCAGTAGTTTGATTCTTTAAATCTGATTTCCTTTGGCCTGAACTAGTTTTTTTTTCATATTCTGTTATTGTTGATAAAATACAATGAAAAATGTAAAACAAAAGAAGTCGACTGGTGATTGGTTTGATTAATTGAAATGTGATGTAGCTCTGTAATTTCGATTATATAGATTCACTAGTAGTATGTTATAGGCCGCCAACATCCGGGTACTCAAGTTTTAGGATTTTCGATGTTCGCGTGACATAATTACAGGTTCCAAAATTAAGACCAAAAGTATGCGTTCGCGCAATTTTGGGCAAAACAATTTTAATAATAATAAAATATTATCAATTGTGTACACATTCGCGTGACACTAGTACGATTTAAAAATGAATATTCGTAGAAAATGCTTTAGGCGCGACTTAATCTATCATCGTGATTGTGTATACGTTAGCGTGACATAATTACGATTTTCAAAATAAATCAAGGTACGCGTTCGCGCGACTTTGGCCAAGCTTTCTTAAACAATAAAGTGTTGTTAGTTATGTACACGTACACGTGACAAGACTTCGACACGCCAAACGAGTACAAGTACGCGGGACTCGTTTTAAGATAATTCCATAATTACGAATAATCGAGTAATTAAAAGCGATAAAGAGATAAATGCACATAGGTTCTAAATACATAATTAAAACCATTGATTAAGCCAGGTATGATTAAAGCGACCATGCTAAAATCAAGGAACTCGGGAGTGCCTAACACCTTCTCCCGGGTTAACAGAATTCCTTACCCGGTCTTCTGGTTCGCAGACTTTTAACGGAGTCAAATTTTCTTGATTTGGAATTTTAAAAATAAATGGTGACTCGGAACACCGTAAATAAATAATTTCGAGTGGGACACTTCTATATTAAGTGCTAGGCCAGTTCCTGACCGTTAGATCTAGTGAAGATCAACGGCCAGGATCGCCTGACACTTAAACGACGTCGTTTGGTTTAGTGATGGGGAGGACCGGTTTCGGAGTATTGGGCTTGGGCGTTTTTGGGTCAATTTTGGGGATTGAGCTGGCTTTTACACTGGCCCAGTCCGATTAAATTACTTAAACCCCCTAATTAATTTAATTAATTTCAAAAATCTAATTAACTTAAAAAATCCTAATTAAGTACTAGGTTATCTTAATTTGTAAAATTAAACCAACTATCTATTTGTATTATTTACATAATTAGTTAATTTTCAATTATTAAAAGAAAAAGTTACTAATTTTGACACTAAAACTAAAAAATGTCAAAAATAAACCATTTTTGTGATTTTCTTCTGATAATATGATCAAATCATTTAATTAAGTGCTAAATTCAATTTAAAACCTAATAATGCTATATGATGAGGATTTAATTATTTTTGTAAAAATGCTAAAAATGCGTGAGAAATGCAACTAAATGCAAATAATTAACAAAAAACTAATAAATATTAATAATTTATTTATTAATTTTGTAGGAATATTTTGGTAGGGTAAAAATTACATGCTCACAAGTGTCACTGAAGTGCAATTTATTGCCCGGAACATATTGGATGAGCTAAAAATATTTAGAATAGCCTCTATGACTTCTTTTCTTACAATAACCCATGTTTTGTTTTGTTGAAGAAACAAGCATTTAGACCATCAAATCCTAGGGCTTTCATTTCATCAATATCTATTAGAATCTGGTATACTTCATCTGTTGTGATTGGTTTGGTCAGTTCTCTTTGTTGCTCTCTATTTAACACTGGACCTTGCTTAATAACCAAGGGGTTAATAGCAGGCAGAGTCGTTGCTGATGTCCCAAGTGGTGCCTTATAGTAATTTAAGACCTCATGTTTAATGTCTTTATCATTATGTATCATCTTACCTTGAGCATTCATCAGGTTCCTAATAGTGCTCTGGGAGCATCTGTTCTTCATATTTGCAAAGAAATAGGCTGAATTTGAGTCTCCTTCTTTAAACCATTTAACTCTGGACTTTTGCTTGTAAATACTTTCCTCAATTCTGCTCCATTTCTCCAACTGTTCTTTTAACAATTTCTCTTCCTCAATAAGATTATCATTCTGCAGTACATGGTTCATTTTCTCTTGCACTTCATGCAATTATTGTCTCACTTGCTTCAATTTATTATCTACCCCCTGATAGTGAATAGTATTAAGCTTTTTAAGATGTTGTTTCATCCACTTTAGCTTTGTCCATACCTTTCTCATGTATTTTCCATCAGCTTGTTTGCTCCAGCAATTCTCAATCACATTAAGAAACTGGTGACGCTTTGCTATTTAGTTGAAAAATCTAAAAGGCTTGCCCCCTCTACCTTCTTTCCCAATAAAACAGATTTTGAGTGGTGAATGGTTTGAAAAATGTGGCTTCATGATTTGTACAATTGTTGTTGTCATTGTATTCATCCATGCTGCATTTAGCAGGGCCATATCAATCCTGCTGTAAGTATGATTGTTTGTCCAGATATAATCCCTTCCAATGGTTTGTAGTTCATTCATTCATGTATCATTCAAAAACTCCCTGAAGTCTCTCGTTTTATCTTCCTGCACTACTGTTCCATGTAACCAATTTTCCTCATTCAAGACTGCGTTGAAATCTCCCATTACAATCCAAGGCCCATGCTGCAGATTTTGTATCTCCTTAAGTGTCGCCCATGATCTTCTCCTCTCAACTACTGTTTGAAGCCCATATACAACAGTGAATTGAAATACTATATTCATTTCATATATTCTGATTTGTCCATAAATACATTGTGCATCCATATCAATCATTTTAAAGTTAATGAATTTAGGATACCAGATAATCCATATTCTCCCTTTATTTCTCATACTAAAATTTGACACCCAACTCCATCCAGGCGCCACCTTCTGAATAATTTTTTTTCTTTTCTGTTACTCTATGTTCTAGTATAGCAATCAACTATATTTTATTCTCCTTTATAGCAACTTTCAACTCCTTATACTTGTAGGACTTATTAAGCTCTCTTACATTCTAAGTAACAATAGTCATATTGGAACAAATGCAGAGTTAGCCATACCGTCATATCCCCTGTAGCTACATGATCCTCCTGCTCCCCCATCATTTGAACTGCTACCTGCATTTTGGACTGCTTATTCACTTAATGGGTTGAAACCATTTCTTGTGTCAACGATCCTCTCATCTGTTGGAGTTGTGGTAGACTTAATAGCTGATTTACCACTTACTACCTGCCAATTACTTTGTTTTTCCTTCCCAAAAGACATTTCTTGCCCATGTCCAGCAGACTCCATTATTTGCCCTGCTTTTGCTTGCGTCACAACATCTGTCTTTTGCATTTCAATATTCTTTGTGACATTGACAACTGTTTGTCACAACCCCAAATTCCCTCCGTAGGATGTCGTGATGACACCTAGTTTCTAAGACTAGCTAAGCCTATTAATACGGAATAATAATAAAT
>AWOL01S0016403.1:57106-84712 GCA_000715115.1 Nicotiana otophora | reverse complement strand
GGTGACATTAATAGGAACAAGGACATTTTCCCTAGCAACTGGTTCTTTCATTTCCTTCTCGCTGTCTCGAACCCGTAGGTTACTCATATGAAAAATGAGACATGATGAGGAAATTAGCTTCCTATCTCGAGTTCTATCACACGATCTGGAGTATCAAAGAAGTGTGAATTTCCTAAATGTCCAAGTAGCCTCCTCATTATAGATGTGGTCGACAACACACCGATAATAAGGACTCTACTAGACACGGCTCCGAGACATCCTAGGACACTTTAAAACCTTAGGCTTTGATACCAAGTTTGTCACGCCCCAAACTCGAGGGGCGCGACCGGTGCTCAACCGAGTAAACCCGGCTGAGCAAGCCTGTTAGATTTCATTCTACCCAAACGCATTCATGAAATAATAGGAGATGTACTCCATTAATCAAACACTGAAAAGATTTCATTAACAACTTCCTTTTTCATTCCCATTAGCAGCTTCCTTCATAATTTCCAAAATATTACGAGTTTATAGAATTAATGAAAAACATGATTTCCAAATACCAACATATCTAGTTCAGTTACCAACATCAACCACAAACCACAACCTGTCTACAGAGCCTCTAAGTACAATAGAAGAGTAATATGGAAATGCCGGCAACAAGGCCCCGGCTATACATCAAAACACAGTACATGAGAAACAAATTATACATGACCCCGAAATGAAGTGGGGCTCACCCAATCAGCTGAAAAGAGTGTACTACTATCACTGATCAATGTCGCCTGCTGTAGAACCACCGGCATCCATTAAAGATGCAGCGCCCCAGGCAAAAGGGGCGTTAGTACTGTCGAATAGCACTAGTATGTATAGCTAAAAATCCTCTTTCAAAATAGAATGCACATATAAGAAAAGACAACACATAGAAACAGCAAGTCAAAATCCATAATATCCAAATGTACGGTTAAAACATAATAATTTTCAAAATACGAACTTCATATACAATTTTTGGTTGGGAGATCATTAGCACCGATATACCATTGTTCACAATATCAATGTTCACAATACTAATGTTCACAATACCAGTGTTCACAATACCAATGTTCATAATACCAGTGTTCACAATACCAATGCCACCGTACTTTTAACACGGAGTCCGATCACGACCCGATCGGCTAGGCTATCTCATTAGAGAATCAACCACAATTACTATCAATATCAATACCACCATAAATTTAGTACGGAGTCCGATCACGCCCCGATCGGCTAGGCTATCTCATTAGAGAATCAACCACAATTACTATCAATATCAATACCACCATAAATTTAGTACGGAGTCCGATCACGCCCCGATCGGCTAGGCTATCTTATTAGAGAATGAACCACAATTATTGTCAATATCAATATCACCGTAAATTTAGTACGAAGTCCGATCACGACCCGATCGGCTATGCTATCTCATTAGAGAATCAACCACAATTACTATCATTACCAATACCACCGTAAGTTTAGCACGGAGTCCGATCACGACCCGATCGGCTATGCTATCTCATTAGAGAATCAACCACAATTACTATCATTACCAATACCACCGTAAGTTTAGCACGGAGTCCGATCACGACCCGATCGGCTATGCTATCTCATTAGAGAATCAACCACAATTACTATCATTACCAATACCACCGTAAGTTTAGCACGGAGTCCGATCACGACCCGATCGGCTATGCTATCTCATTAGAGAATCAACCACAATTACTATCATTACCAATACCACCGTAAGTTTAGCACGGAGTCCGATCACGACCCGATCGGCTATGCTATCTCATTAGAGAATCAACCACAATTACTATCATTACCAATACCACCGTAAGTTTAGCACGGAGTCCGATCACGACCCGATCGGTTAGGCTGTCTTATTTGAAGACATCAACCAAAATGTCAATTTCAATTAAGAGGAATAATTTTATCACATCAATCTCATCCTAAATAAGGAGAAAAATTCACAAAAAATTAATATAGGTGCAAATATATTTACCTCATAATCTTTCACATTATATAAATCTCCACTAGAATTTTTATTCATTCACAACGACAATATTCCCTTTGCTCTTTTGGCCATTCACAAGATTCTTTATTCAAGGCACGATGGCCATATTTTATATTCCACACTTTCATTTCTTCTCTCTCATGTATCATCATTATAAATATCAACATACATATAATATTCCGGAAATCGCAACTTTAAGTTAATTAGAAATGAACAATTTAAGCTCAATAGATTTCTTTCCGAGAAATGGAGTAATATAATTGGCAATTGATGCGCAAGGGAAAATCATCAACAAGTAACACACCATTTATTCTTGAAATACTTTTTCCCAAAAAGGATAATACACAATTTCCACTCACGAATATGTAAGAACGTAAAACACATTGGAAATACTCACAAAGCATAGTATTTGTTAAAACAACCACTTATGGCATGACATGAGTACGAAAGCCTTTAGGCAATTCTATTTTCGAAGTCATTTTAAAACATTTGAGTCGAGGCTCATTTCATAACCTTTCTCACATCATTTCATTTCATTGGCATCATTGGCCACAAGTATAACTTTCGCTCTTGCACATTGGCCACACTTTATATCCCAATTTACTTATTTTATTTCCAACCACCTTTATAGGTTATCAACAATAATACATTTCCAATCCAGACTTTAGGTACACATATGAGCAATTTTGAGTCGTAAGAATATTGAGATTTTTTCACACAATTAATATACTAGTTCTCATCTAAAACACGATTCAAAGCCACAATATTAATATGCAAACCATACTTTGAACATCTATCTTTCGACATAAGGCTCATTCGGAATAAACAAGTTTATAGGGAATAACCCGGAATATAGAAGTTAGGAATCTTGAGCCAATCATACTTGATCTTACAGAAACATTATGGATATCTATTCTAAGAGAGAAAGTTTAGCCAACATACCTTGCTTTGAGATTTCCTTCAATTACTATAACGTTCCGGAAATTCTAGCAATCCCAATCTATTTTGAGACATAACAAAAATTGAATCATTATTAGGAAAATATTCATGATCTCAACTCATTTAAGCATTTTATCAAACACTAGGTGTGCAAATCTAACTACAAGGTTCTTCTACAAGATTTCCTTCACTCCACAACCCAATCGTAACTTATTTGAGCTCAACAATCTTCCCACAAACCTTATTAGTACAAGCATGTATAAATAATGCTCTTATACCCAAGAATCATACTTCAAATCAACCATCTTTTACCCAAACTCAAAATTGGAAACTAGGGTATGGAACCTTACCTCTTAGATGAAGATCTTGTGATTAGCTTCCTTGATTCTTGAAGATTGGTGCAAGATTGGATGATTATAATGTTAGGTTCCCTCCTTCTCTCTCTAAAATGCTCTAACCTCTCTCTAAAACCCTCAAAACAATACCCCAAAATAAGCCCCAAAACCTATTTATCAAAATGGGGTCGGATTATGAAAAGAGGAAAATTAACCCTCCGAACTCAGCTATGCGGTCGCACAATGGACCGCACAATTGATGTGCGGGTCGCATAATGGTCGCATAAATCGGTGCCCAGAACTGGGCTGTTCTGGTCCATTCTGCGACCAGTTTGCGGTTGCATAACCATTTTGCGATCGCATAATGGTCGCATAAATCGGTGCCCAGAACTGGGCTGTTCTGGTCCATTCTGCGACCAGTTTGCGGTTGCATAACCATTTTGCGATCGCATAATGGTCGCATAAATCGGTGCCCAGAACTGGGCTGTTCTGGTCCATTCTGCGACCAGTTTGCGGTTGCATAACCATTTTGCGATCGCATAATGGTCGCAGAATTGGTCGCAGAATCGCATTCTGTCAGCATTTGGTAATCTGGTCATAACTTCTTGTAGGAATGTCCAAATGATAAACGGTTTGAAGCGTTGGAAACTAGATTCAAGAGTCTTTAATTTGATAGGTAATACACCATATAAATCTTCATATAAGGAGAGGTATGCTCGTTTAAAGTTAGGTCTTGTGCAAACTCACTTGAAACTTTATTCTACCATGAAATTTTCAACTTGCCTTAGCCTTGGGCTTCTTCTTAGACCATAAACCATTCTTAGTGTACTTCATACATATATTATCAAGATCAATTGATATTATTCATATAATAGTCCCTTTTCTGTGCACAAAATAGTATAATTAGAGCACATCTACTTTCTTAATAGCGCTTAAGTACTTCGAAATGTTTTCGGGGTGTTACATATTAGTAGCAAATTGCATAATTTAGGCCATTTAGACACTTATCAAACACATACTAAGAATAAATCTCTACAACTCTTAACCATAGAATTTGTTTATCCAACTACCACCATTTACCAACAATTTATCCTGCTATCATCTTTATTTAGTTTATAACTTTCAATATGCATATCCAACCATCCACACCCAACCAACAAAATTTCATTAACTAACCACCCTTCAATCTCTATAATGGTTATGAATTTAAATTGGGAACTTATGACTTACAATCACCATCCCATAAGTCCAACACTTAATTCATACTTATATACTAATAAAAAATCCATGCGTCTAAGTCTAAAGGGGTAGGATCGCCTTTTGGAAGAAATCTTGCAAAACCCTCCTTTGAGTTCTTGAAGAAATTTCTTGAAAATCTAATAATTTCATGATGGATTAAGTTAGTTCTAGTGTAGAATTGATGGATGAAAACACCAAACTAGTGGGAATTACTCACCTTCAAGATAGGAGGAGTTGGGGGTCTTGAGAGAGAGAGAGATAGATAGATAGATAGAGAGAGAGAGAGAGAGAGAGAGAGAGAGAGAGAGAGCTCCAAAAATCGTCTAAGTGAAATGGGAGAAGTGAGCTCTCGAAATGCCCTTTTATTTTAAAAATCTGATGGTTGTACATAGCTACGCACAATTCCTGCATTGCTACTCAATGGTCAAATCCATTAATTCCTCATTTTTCCTCATTATGTTTTTAGCAACTTAGTGAAATGGTCTAAGTGAAATGGGAGAAGTGAGCTCTCGAAATGCCCTTTTAGCCTCCGGTAAAAGGACCATGCAACTAAGGCACCAATAACCTTAACATTAGCTCTAACATGGTTTATTGTTCTCACGTAGTCAATCAATTAACTAATACATAGAATCCAGTAGTCATCACCTCATATATACATCAACCCCGCTTGTAGCAATTAATATCCACTATTAGGAAAAATTCCCTCAAACAAAGCTAGACAAGACACTTACCTCAAACAAGCCAAATCAATACTCTAAAAATGGATTCCCGCATGAATCGACTTCCGAACGGCTATAGTGTAGCCAAAAATAACTCAATAACATCAAATAATGCCATAGAATCAAACTCAAATGATAAAGGTCGAATCTTTAATCAAATATTCAAAGTCAAGCAAATATTTAACCCGGGCTCACTTCTCAAAATCCGACAAAACTCACAAATACCGAATAGCCATTCGAATACGAGGCCAAATATACAAGTTTCATCCAAATCCGACTCTGAATCGTGGTTCAAATCTCTACTTTTCAGTTTAGAAAAGTTTTTCCAAAACTCCCAAAATACACTTTCTTATCTTTCAAGCCAAAATCCTATTTTCTTCTTTAATATTTCTTGATATGGAGCAAAAATCAATGATAGATTTATTTAATAATCATAAATTCTTAGTTTTACTTACCTCAATGAAGTATATGAAAACTCCCCCAAAACTCGCCTCTTCACGAGCTCCAAAACTTTGTGAGAAAAAGTAACTAAATCTCGAAATAAGTAAAAAAACAAATATAACAGTTGTCGCAGCCTGAATCAGATGCTAGATGATCCTTAAACTCACATTTGATAAGCCCAACATAATTTTTGTGAAATTACACCCAATATAGCCTTTTGAAGCACCCAATTTGGCCTTAAAATGAGGGAGATACGATAAACTGAAGTTTAAAAGGAAGTCTGAAAATTTCAGGGACATAACCAGTATTTTTGGAATTATTGCACCAGAAAATCAGCAATCGTAAAATCTTCGTTTAAGCACCCAAAACTCATTTGTAACCTTCCAGACACAAACTATATATGAATTTAAATCATAAAATACGCTACAAACCTGCTCGGGCACTCAAAAAACCGAAAAGAGATCATCTAGACCCGATATTGATCGTGGTCAAATTCCAAATCCTTAACTTTACTAGTCTCTCAACCAATGATCCAAAACACATCCGAACCCCTCGGGACCTCATCCAATTCATACCAACAAGTAAAAATACATTATCCAAACTTGTCAAAAGGCTCAAAACACCCAAGGGAATATCACAACATAGAATCGAGGCTCAAACCGAATAGAATTTCTCTTAAGTTGTTAATTCTTCATTCTTTCAAAAAGATATCAGAATCACACTTTCACACTTTGGATTACTTACAAACTTTGCACACAAGTTTAAGTCAACTATATAGACCTATCCAAAGTCTCGGAACACCAATTGTAGTCCAATAACATCAAAATCAACTATTGGTCAAACTTATAAACTTTTAAGTTCTTCATACTGCCATCTTTCGACAAATAGTGTCGAATTATTCTAGGGACCTCCAAAACTAAATTCGAACATACGTACAAATCCAAAATCATCATGCGAACCTACTGGAACCATCAAAACTTGATTACGAGTCCGTTTATTCAAAATTCAAACCTTGGTCAACTCTTCCAACTTAAAGCTTCCTAATCGAGAGTCATTCTTCCAAATCAATCATGAACCATTAGAAAACCAAAACTGACCTTACACTCAAGTCATAATACATCATATGAAGCTACTCAAAGTCTCAAACCACCAAATGGAACGCCAAAGCTCAAACGATTGGTCGGGTAATTACAGGGCAATGCCAAACTCCAAATCGTGATAATCCTTTTCATATGGATGCTACTGCAGCATGCTTAAACAATCATCCTACCACTCAGCACCAACACCGCATCAAGACTAACACATATCAAAATACACTGTATAAGGCCTCGAACCCATGGGCAACACCAACATTGTGGCTGCAATAGACGACAACCCTTCCACAAAATGACAGTGGTAGTCTTCCCTCATAACACTGGGAGAAACATCCTGCACCATATCTGTATCGTCATTACAACTTGTTGGTGCCCAACTGATATTGAGTACTTAACATTGCATAAGAATGAATGGGAAAAACTGAAGATATAGGCTTCAAGACAAGATAAAGTCGCACAATAAGGAATCAAGAAAGAGAAAGTTCCTAAAGCCTATAACCTCTCGAAGATAAGTACAAACATCTCTGTACCGATTTAGAAGACTCTAATAGGATTGTTCATGAATAATGAGACCTATATGAACCTAATTCTCTGGTACCAACATGTCATGACATAAAATTCCACCGGAGCCGTGATGGCGCCTAACACCGCTGGCTAGGTAAGTCAACATTATATATGCAGAATTAAACTTCAACAACAACATGAAATAGCCTCACACAACGGGATAACATAAATAACTGAAGTCATAATGAAAATACAATTGAAACCATCCAAAATCTGGTGTCACCGAGTGCATGAGCTCTATAAAGTACTAAATACAAAGTCTGAACAAAATACAATTCTTACTAAAAGTCTAAACAATAATAACATAATATAAATGAGATAACTTCAAGGCATGCGAATGGAACACCAGTGCTACCTCAAAATCTCCAAGAAAATCCGGATAAACAGCTCACTAGCAACCATCACTATCAGCAGTAACTGGATATGCACATGAAGTGCAGAGTATAGTATGAGTATTGTTATGCCCCAAACCTAGGGGCATGGCGGCACCCGGTGCCTTACTGGCACGGGCGAACCATTCTGTAACTCATGATCGTTCGACCAAAACTAGAACATGCATAGGTTGAGTTGGCTAAACCCATTCTTTCTGTAATCGTCATGGGCCAACATGGCCACAACTCGTAATGTATAACTATAAGTGGGAAACGTTGTATCAATGAACCATTGTTCTTAAAACATGAATACATATGGGTCGTCAATGCCTTTGACATACTGTACATGATGAACTTGTGTCTACAAAGCCTCTAAGAGTATTTGACATCAAAACATGGTCGGGACAAAGACCCGACCTACCCATAAGTCTGTAGCAAAACTCTGACACGAAAACTTACAGACTCGGCTGCACTCCGAATGAAGTGGATCTTACCGATCCTTTGTTGAATGCTAACCTCGTCTACTATGAGGGCTCGTCAAACTGATTATATATACCTGCAGGCATGAATGCAACATCCAGAACAAAAGGACGTCAGTACGAATAATGTACCGAGTATGTAAGGCATGTAAATCAGTGTATAAAAGACATGAAAGAAACATGGAATAAAGTTCTCAATTTGTAAGTTTGGATAGCTCTGTAAATCATGAAAAATTTATAATGTCATGCATATGCGTATAAATGTCATATCATACATATGTATATGCGTACATAACATCATCAAGCCTCTGAGGGCATCCCATCATATCATCTCGGCCTCTGTGGGCGAAATCATCAACGTATACTAACTGATCAAGTGGTGCTGCGTATATAATGCCGTAACCTTTCCCCATAGCCCATATATATAATATACGTGTATATAACGCCATCTGGTCATGGGTATTGTACATGTATAAATGAATGCAATGCATAATGAAATAAGCTAATAAGATCTCTCGGAATGTCATAAGATCAATATGCCTTCGGATAAACTTTATCAACTTATTTATTTTTAGAGACACATGAACTGACGATATAATAATAGGACACATGGGGAATCAAGAACATAGGCACCCCTAGTACTTTTATGAATAGAGTCATTTATGAAAGTTGCACATTTGCTCGTTTCGTTTGTATCACATGGATCATGCCAAAAGGAAAGAAGGGATAACCTTAACATACCTAGTCTTAACCCACTGGCTCAAGAGCTCAACTCGTATCCACTTCATGATCTATGCAATAATAAGAATAATACAATTGTCAACCATACGAACAATTCTCTTAATCGCATAATGGAAGATAACCTATTCTACAATGAAATGGACATGATTTCCCTTGTTCTTATCATTCCCTCAAGCCTACCATAGGCAAGGTAATACAACAACACAACTAGCAACTCCCACAACAAGTTTTACAACCCAAACTACGATACAACGAGCGGCAAGCTCGTCTATGATTATCAAACATACTTCTCCAATATTTCTTTCCTTCAAAACACATATCAATGACAACTACAATTATATATCCAAGTTACTCTAATGATTTCCAGCCACAACACAACTTCGAACATTACCGAATAGCCGACACAATAACAACAACATCAAAATGTGATTTTCTGCTATTAATTCTGTTACGACCCAAATCGATGGGCAGCGACAGGCACCCGGTACCTTACTCAACCGAGTACCAACATAACGTATCTTTTCGTATCTTACTATTATAGGTAAATGAGCTAGAAAGGCTGTCGTGAGATAAGTAGAATAAAGCATGAGGGAACACTCAACATAGAACGACCCAACTTGATATAGAAACTCATACCTGTGACATACGGGCCTATAAGGCCAATGTGATCCATTATATACTTAAAACATAGGCCGACAAGGCCATACAAGTATCCGTATACATGACATCTGTCTACAAGCCTTTAAGAGTACATACTTATCATAAAGGTCGGGACAAGGCCCCGCCATACCAAACAATACACGTCCAAATCATACTGACCAAACAAGCAACTCCGGAGCAAATGGAGCACACCAACACCTTCCGCATAGCTGATAGCCTACTTGGAGAACTCTCGACCTGTCTATCGGAACCTGCGGGCATGAAACGCAGCATCCCCAAGCAAAAGGGGCATCGGTACAAATAATGTACCGAGTACGTAAGGAATGAAAATCAGTAAATAATAGACATGAGAGAAACATGCAGGAAAAGACTCAACATTTAAGTCTGAATAAGTCTGTGAATCATTAATATTTACAATGTCATCCATATGCGTATAAATGTCATACCATGCTTAGGTATATATGCGTTCATAACATCATCAAGGCTCTGAGGGCATACCATTATATCATCTCGACCACTGTGGGCAAATCATCAACGTAAACCTGTTACACTCCATGTTTTCGTACGTGAAAAAGTATGCCATAAGTAAATCGATGAAAGCTCGAAAATGAGATGTTACATCCCGCATTTTCGTACGTTAAAGTTTCGTCGTAAGTTAATCGACGTAAGCTCGGGAATGATATTATTTGGAGGTTATAAGTATTATGCTATTTCAAACAAGTGATAAGTAAATTCGTGAAGGTGAGAGAGTAAGCAAATCAAAGAAAATGAGTTTCGTCGAAGTTTATCATTTTGAGATAAAATACGGTCCGAGCTATAATACCCGGTATTTATGGACTAATACCATACAAGGTATCACATGGCCATAATAGTAAGGTGTATAAAGTGTGTTAAAAGTGAGTAGTATTTTAAGTAATTTGGGATAATTCTTAATTGCGGGTAATTGGTTAATTATTGGATAATGGGATATTACCTAATTAATTAAGGAATTATTGGGTAAAGATTAAACCCCCGAACGTGGCAGCACCCCCATCCCATTTAACTGACTCTTAAGTCTTGCATAGATGGCAGATTTTGAGGAATAAGGTGGCTTAGTCATCTATTAAGTGGACAACACCCACTAAAGGCTTTCCTACAACTAGTAAGGTGTTTATTCCTTAATAACAAAAGATCAAACCAAGAATTGAATCTCTTATGTAAAGAGAGTGATCTGGTCAAGAATCCTTCAGAAAGCAAAACAATTCCATGCCAAATATATGTCACGCCCCAAAACCGAGGAGCACGACCGGCACTCAACCGAGTGAACCCGACCGAGCAAGCCTGTTAGATTTTCTTCCACCCAAACTCATCCACGAATGAAGATAATACATACTTTCATTAATTAGACAAAACCATGATCATGTCTACAATACCAATTCATTACTAATAGTTTTCATCATTTTTTTAAAGTCTCAAATGGGACAAGTAATACAACCACAACATAACATAGTTTGTCTTTCCCAACACTAATACACAACCCACACTATGTCTACGGAGCCTCTATAGATAAAGAAGAGTGCAATGATAATGCCGACAACAAGGCCCCGGCTATACCTCAAACAGAATACACAAAGAACGAAGATACATGACCCCGAGATGAAGTGGGGCTCACCAAGTCAGCTGGGAAGAAGGTGTACTGCTATCACTGATCAATACCTCCTACTGTGGAACCACCTGCATCCATTTAAAGATGCAGCGCCCCCGGCAAAGGGGACGTTAGTACCGTCGAATAGTACTAGTATGAAAATCAAACACCAATTTAAGAATTTAGAAATACAATATGAATATGATGAATCAGGGAGACAATAGAATAATATGGATAACCATTTAAACCAGAGCAAGCTTAATAAGAGCTATCAATAATATTTATAGGATTTAAGATGAGATCCTCTGTAACCATCTTCACACAAAGCGGCCCCGTCGCCTGACCCGATGTATGCAGGTGGAGGTGTAAGTACAATACCACAACTCTACTCAAGTGGCCCCGCCGCCTCACCCCAATGTATGCGGGTGGATGTATAACCATAGTATCAAGAACCTACACAAAGCGGCTATGCCGCCTCACCTTAATGTATGCGGGTGGAAATGCATCAACGATACCAATACCAACACAAAGCGGCTATGCCGCCTCACCCCAATATATATAGGTGGGGTGGTGGTGCCACAACAATACCAAAACTATACACATAGCGGGTTTCGTACCGCCTCACCCTAATGTATGCAGGTGGAGGTGCAGTCCCACAATACCATAATCCCTACACAAAGCGGTCATGCCGCCTCACCCCAATATATGCGAGTGGAGGTGTATCACAATCCCAATATCTACACAACTTGGCATAATAACTTTCACATAAATCACGACTTGAAATTATAACATGTGGATACACAATCCATAGTTTGGAACACATCCTCAATTTATAATGCAATATGATAAGAGCATTTGAAACACGAATTGAACATATATCTTTATCACAAAACTTATCGAAATACTCAATTTGTAATCAATATCCTGGAACTTACAAGGATAATGGGAATTCCAATTCTTAAAGAAGAGTTTAGCCAACATACTTCACTTGAGCTTCCTTACACTCTACATGTTCCGAAATTCTTAGCAACTTCAATCTATTTTAGAAATATAATAAGTTGAACCAAAATTAGGAAGATGATCATGGTTTTAGCGCATTTGAGCATTTTATTAAACACTAGGTGTGCATAAGGTTTCAAGGTCCTTTTATGGAGGATTCCATCATTCCACAACCCAATCTTTACTATGCTTAGTTCAACAATCTTCTTCTCATTCTAGGACACTCTCTCTCACTCTAAAATATCAGATTTTAGCTCCAAAATAGCCCAAAGTGCGTGTATTTAACAAAGTAGGCTCTGGTTTTAAAAACCCAAAAATGGAGCTCCGAAACAAGGTCTGCGATCGCATAATCGATATGCGGACCGCATATCGGTCGCATAATTGCTGTCCAGAACCGGTAAAAATCTGTTTGTGTCTGCAGTCACTATGCGGCCCACAGACCTATTCTGCGTTCGCATAATGAATCACAGAACAGTTATGCAATTGCATAGTTGACCGCAGAATTGCATCCAAACTGGCCCTCTCCTGCCTCACTTCTGCGGCCATTATGCGGCCCGTAGTGTGATTCTACGGTCTCATAATGGACCGCAGAAACGCATTTTCTGCCAAACATTTTCCTTTACTTTCCGGTGCATTGTTCAACCCAAAAAGTCCGAGCCGCAACTTGCAAGCTCGCCGCGAAGAATTTCTACAATCCTCAAACATGTAAGCCTAGTCCGGCACCATGAAACATTATTTTTCTTATGTAAAATTTTACGGGGCCTTACATTCTCCCCCACTTAGGATCATTCATCCTCGAATGAGGGTAAAAATCTGTTATTAGCATCTTATGCAACTCAGTTTTCATACCACACACCAGCAACGCCAAATTTGACTAACTCCCTAAATTTCCAAAAATTTCGCTAGAGTTTCCCTTGTAACTAGGCCTATCCACCTATCAGAGAGCCCCAAAAATATATCCTAACAACATATACATAATTCAATGACGTAACATAATACAAAACAACACCAATTGTGGCCTCATAAGCAATATATTTCTAGAAAGGAACACCCTTAACGCCAATTGTTCAAATGATACAAAATTCATAGAAAGTAAGTCTTATAATTTTCCTAGATCACAACTTTATAAATACATGGTCATTCAAACAAATAAGGATACATTTTCTTCATTTCTTCCTCAGCCTCCCAAGTAGCCTCTTCAACCTATTGGTTTTGCCATAACATTTTCACGGAGGCAATTTCTTTATTTCTCAATTTTCGGACTTGCCGATCAATAATAAAAATTAGAATCTCTTCGTAAGTCAATTTCTCATTAACCTCAACAGTCTTAACCAAAACAATGAGTGTCGGATCTCCAACTACTTTCTTCAACATAGACACATGAAACACCGGGTGTACTAATAACATCTCAGGTGGTAGCTCAAGCTTGTACGCTACCTCACCAATCCTCTGAATGATTTTGTACGGTCCGACATACCTCGGACTCAATTTCCCTTTCTTACCAAATCGCATTACACCCCTCATGGGGGAAACCTTCAAGAATACCAAATCATCGTTTTTGAAATCCAAATCCCTATGACGAACATCCAAATAGGATTTCTGACGACTCTGAGCAGTCTTCAACCGCTCCTTAATGATTTTAACCTTTTTCATAGCTTGATGCACGAGGTCTGGCCCTATCAACTCTGCTTCCCCAATTTCGAACCACCCTATGGGAGTTACATCTCCTACCATATAAAGCCTCTAACAGTGCCATCTGAATGTTAGCATGATAGCTATTATTGTATGAAAATTCTATGAGTGGTAAATGATCATCCCAGCTACCTTTGAAGTCTAGAACACAAGCGCGCAACATATCCTCAAGCATCCGAATAGTCCGTTTTGCCTGCCCGTCAGTCTGCGGGTGAAAGGCTGTACTAAGATTCACCTAAGTAAATATTATTTTTACTCAAGCCTAATCCGGCACCATGAAACATTATTTTTCTTTTGCAAAATTTTACGGGGCCTTACAATATAGATAACGTTGGTTTGTTGATTTTGTAAAGTGTGAATAGCATATTCTAAGGGAGCCCGGTATAATCTTTCTCAAGAACATCATACTGATTTTTCCCTATTTCGATCCGCTGTTACGTGTTTTATCACAAAAGACGTGTGTTAGAGGGATTGTCAAGAGAATCGGCTCAGGTATGTTAAGACTATCCCTTCTTTCTTTTGGCATGATCAATACGATGCAAACGAAACGAGCAAATGCACAACTTCCATAAATGACTATATTCATAGAAATACTAGAGGTGTCTATATTCTTGATTCCCCATGTGTCTTATTATTCTATTATTTGTTCATGGGTCTCAGAAAATATATAAATTGATAAAGTTTATTTCATGACACTAATCAAAGGCATAATTGAGTATTCCCTTATGTTTATTCTGGTTAGCCCATGACGGCCAGTTTGGACCATTTGCCAACGACAGTATGATAAGAAGGATATGTAACGTTGGTACTCGGTTATGTAAGGCACCGGGTGCCCGTCGCGACCCATCGGTTTGGGTCGTGACAAAAGTGGTATCAGAGCAGTTCTGTCCTAGGGAGTCTACAAGCCGTGTCTAGTAGAGTCTTGTTTATGGGTGTGTTGTGTGCACCACACTTATAAGAAGGAGGCTACAAGGCATTTAGGACTGTCACTCTTTCTTCTTACTCTAAATCGTATGGTAGAGCTCAGTTGTAAGAACTCAATTTCCTAAACTCTATCTTATTCATAATACGATGATGCCTACATCTAGAAAGACGGTTGGTAAGGGATTGCATGTGGCTATGGAAGAGTTAAGTCAGAGGAACTCGATTTTGCATGATGCTCATGATGAGTAAATCAGTCTTCAGCAGATCATGTGTGTACTAAGATGTGTAAGCCTCTTGATAAGGAGCCTTAAGGCAAGAATATATATCCATCCCTATGGTGAAAGGCAATGGGAGATTCAGAATCTAGATACCTATTTCAACAAGTAAAAGAAGCAAGGTGAAGAAGGGTACGAGACGCCCAGTTAATGAACATTATCAGTATTTACAATTCAAGCAGAGAAATATAAGCATTTTGAGTTAATTTCAACAGTGATATATGCATGTACAATTGGCCACACCCATCTCAGTTATGCCCTATGGGAGCTAACCAATATGGTTTGAGAGAAGGACGGGATATCAGGATCCGGCTGGGTTAGAGTAACCCAAAATGGTGAATGGATTATTTGTGTTAGTTGACATTTCCAAAGGATATTGCAAATGTGGTAATAGATCTCCTTGTGAGACATCTAGATGGTGCACTCTAAAATAGTACAGCTATATGAGTACTACAAAGATAGGCACTGGAAGTTATCTTAGTGTGGCTCACGTCCCTAGTAGAGAAAGAATGTTAGGCAACCCGAAAAGCCAGTAGATGAAGAAGGGTACGAGACGCCCAGTTAATGATGCGGACTCTAGTGAAGGAGGGGTAGTTGTGCAAAATAGGGCTGAATCATCGCTTGTTGTGGAAGTCAAAGAGAAGCAATACAACGATCCATTGATGGTGCAATTGAAAGAGGGGATTCATAAACATAAGCCCATGGCCTTTTCTCTTGGCATGGTTGATGGTACACTAAGGTACCAAGGGCGACTATGTATTCCAAATGTGGATGGTCTCCGGGAAAGAATTATGACTGAAGCTCACACTTCTAGGTATTCCGTATACCCAGGTTCTACAAAAATATATCATGATCTTAAGGAAGTCTATTGGTGGAATAATATGAAGAGGAATGTGGCGGACTTTGTGGAAAGATGTCCGAATTTTCAGCAAGTGAAGGCCGAACATCAAAGGCCCGGTGGGTTGGCACAGAACATAAAAATTCCAATGCGAAAGTGGGAAATGATTAATATGAACTTTGTGGTAGGATTACCTCGTACTCCTCATAATTTTGACTCGGTTTGGGTGATTGTGGATAGACTCATGAAGCCAGCACACCTTTTGCCGGTTAAGTCTACCGACACAGCGGAGCAGTATGCTCAGTTGTATATCAAAGAAATAGTCAGGTTGCATGACACATCATTTCTGATCAGGGGGCACAATTCACTGCTAATATTTGGAAGAAATTTCAGCAAGGCTTGGGTACTCATGTGAATCTTAGTACAACCTTTCACGCACAGACTGACGGGCAGACAGAGCGGACTATTTAGACGCTTAAGGATATGTTGCGTGCTTGTGTTCTAGACTTCAAAGGTAGTTGGGATGATTATTTAACACTCGTAGAATTTTCCTACAACAATAGTTATCATGCTAGCATTCAAATGGCACCGTTCAAGGCTTTATATGGAAGGAGATGTAGATCTCTCATTGAGTGGTTTGAAATTGGGGAAGCAGAGTTGATAGGGCCAGACCTCGTACATCATGTTATGGAAAAAGTTAAAATGATTAAGGAGTGGTTGAAGACTACTCAAAGTTGTCAGAAGTCCTATTTCGATGTTCGTCGTAGGGATTTGGGGTTCAAAGAAGATGATTGGGTATTCTTGAAAGTTTCCCCCATGAAAGGTGTAATGCGATTTGGTAAGAAAGGGAAATTGAGTCCAAGGTATGTCGGACCGTGCAGAATCATTTAGAGGATCGGTGAGGTGGCGTACAAGCTTGAGCTACTGCCTGAAATGCCATTAGTGCATCCGGTGTTTCATGTGTCTATGTTAAAGAAAGTAGTTGGAGACCCGACAGTCATTGTTCCGGTTGAGACTATTGAGGTTAATGAAGAATTGACTTATGAAGAGATTTCGGTTTATATTATTGATCGGCAAGTCCGAAAGTTGAGAAATAAAGAAATTGCCTCCGTGAAAGTGCTATGGCGAAACCAACGGGTTGAAGAGGCTACTTGGGAAGCCGGGGAAGATATGAAGAAAAGGTACCCTTATTTGTTTGAATAGCTATGTAATCATTCTATGAAATTGTTCCCTATGAATTACGTATCATTTGTACAGCTTATGTTAAAGGTGTTACTTTTTGGAACTATACTGCTCGTGAGGCTACGGTTGGCGTTGTTTTAATGTTATGTTACGTCATTGGTTCATGTATATGTTTTTAGGACTGGTTTTGGTAATTCTTTGGCAGGTGGTTAGGCCCAATTACAGGGGAGACTCTACCAAAATTTCTGAAAAGTTTTGGAGTTAGTCAAATTTGGGGGATTGAAATGTTTGAAAGAAGAGTCGAGTTATGTTAAATATATTAGGGTCGGACTCTACTCCTCATTCAAGGACGAATGATCTTAAGTGGGGGAGAATGTAAGGCCACGTAAAACTTTTCAAATGATTTAAGATTTTAAAGTGCGCCAACGGTATTTGGGAATAATGTATTTGAGTATTAAAGGAGACCTATGGGATAGAGCCACATCATGTTGAATTGATAATGTATGTTTAAGGTGTGTTGGTATTTTGGGAATGGCAAGAACTTGTGTGGAACAAGTTGGACACATTAAGTGGAAAGGATGTTTCAATTGGCACAAGACCCAACTTCAAATGAATAGAAATCCCTCAATATAATGACTTAGGTGGTGATCTACCTATAAAATTAAATCCCTTTGAATCTAGTTTCCAACGCATCAAACTGTTTGTCCTTTTGATATGTATACAGAAAGTTATCGCAATTTTACTGGACCTATGTCATATGCGCGCCCAGATGCGCGGCCGCGCATATTTGAGAGTTTCTGCCTCAGGTGCGCGGCCAATGCGCGGTCGCACACGTAGGAACTCATTAAATAACCCCAAAGCCGGGTATAGAGAGGGGTTAAGTCATTTTGACCTAAAATATCTTCAATAATTGTTCTTCAATTCTTGCTCAAGTTTTGGACGATTAAGAAGGGTAACTCACTAGGTCTTCATCCTAGAGGTAAGATTCTACACCCCTAGCCCTCAATTTCGAATTTTGTCTAGAAATAGGTAATTAGCAAGATAGATTTTGGGCATGAGAGTTGTTTATTTTACATAAATTTTGGGCATGAGAGTTGTTTATTTTACATGCATGTGTTATCAAATGGTGTAGGAAGATTGTTGAGCTAAAAATGGTAAAGATTTGGGTTGTGGGTTGAGGGAATCCTCCATAAAAGGACCTTGAAACCTTAATGCACACCTAGTGTTTGTGATTGTGATACACCACCCGCATATATTGGGGTGAGGCGACATTACCGCTTTGTGTGAGGATTATGGTACAGAGATTGTGATACACCTCCACCCGCTTATATTGGGGTGAAGCGGCATGACCACTTTGTGTGGGGATTATGGTATAGAGAATGTGATTGTGATACACCTCCACCCACATATATTGGGGTGAGGCGGCATGACCGCTTCATGTGGGGATTATGGTGCAGAGATTGTGATTGTGATACACCTCCACCCGCATATATATATTGGGGTGAGGCGGCATGACCGCTTTGTGTAGGGATTATGGTATTGTGGGACAGCACCTCCACTCGCATACATTGGGGTGAGGCAGTACAACCGCTTTGTGTATAGTTTTGGTATTGTTGTGGCACCACCACCCACACATAGCTATTGGGGTGAGGCGGCATAGCCGCTTTGTGTTGGTATTGGTATCGTTGATGCATTTCCACCCGCCTACATTGGGGTGAGGAGGTATAGCCGCTTTGTGTAGGTTCCTGGTACTGTGGTTATACATCCACCCTCATACACTGGGGTGAGGCGGCAGGGCCACTTGAGTAAAGTTGTGGTATTGTACTTACACCTCCACCTGCATACATCGGGTGAGACAGCGGGGCCGCTTTATGTGAAGATAGTTACAGAGGATCTCATTTTAAATCCTATAAATGTTATTGATAGCTCTTAAGAAGCTTGCTTTGGTTTAAACGGTTATCTATATTATGCTATTGTCTCCCCGATTCATCATATTCATATTGTATATCTAAATTCTTAAATTGTTGTTTGGTCTTCATACTTGTACTATTCGATGGTACTAATGTCCCTTTTGCCGGGGGCGCTGCATCTTTAAATGGATGCAGGTGGTTCCACAACATGAGGTATTGATCAGTGATAACAGCACACCTTCTTCCCAGCTGACATGGTGAGCCCCACTTCATTCCGGGGTCATGTATCTTTTGTCCTTTGTGTATTCTGTTTGAGGTATAGCTGGGGCCTTATTGCCGGCATTATCATTGTACTCTTCCTTATCTATAGAGGCTCCGTAGACATAGTGTGGGTTGTGTATTGGTGCTGGGAAAGACAGAATATGTTATGTTATGGTTATATTATTTGTCCATTTGAGACTTTAAAAATGATGAGACTACTGGAAATGAAATGGTATTGTAGACATGAACACATTTTTGTCTAATTAATAAAAATATGTAATATCTCCATTCGTGGATGAGTTTGGGTAGATTGAAATCTAACAGGCTTGCTCGGTCGGGTTCACTCGGTTGAGCACCGGTCGCACTCCTCGGATTTTGGGGTGTGACACGAACGAAACGAGCAAATATATGCAGAACTTCCATAAATGACTCTATTCATAGAAGTATTAGGTTGTATATTGGTGCTGGGAAAGACAGAATATGTTATGTTGTGGTTGTATTATTTATCTATTTGAGACTTTAAAAATGATGAGACTATTGGAAATGAAATGGTATTGTAGACATGAACACATTTTTGTCTAATTAATGAAAATATGTAATACCTCCATTCGTGGATGAGTTTGGGTAGAATGAAATCTAACAGACTTGCTCGGTCGGGTTCACTCGGTTGAGCGTTGGTCGCGCTCCTCGGATTTTGGGGCGTGACACGAACGAAACAAGCAAATAAATGCAGAACTTCCATAAATAACTCTATTCATAGAAGTATTAGGGGTGTTTATGTTATTGACTCCCCATGTGAATTACTATTATATCTTCCGTTCATGGGTCTCAGAAAAATACGTATTTGATCAAGTTTATCCGAAAGGCATATTAATTTCATGATATTCCGAGAAATCTTGTAACGTATTTCATATGCATTTCATGCTTATACATGTATATTGACCCATGACCAAATGGCGTTATATACGCGTATATTATATGTATATGGGATATGGAAAAAGGTTATGGAATTATATACGCACCACCACCTGATCAGCTGGTATACGTTGATGATTTGCCCACAGTGGCCGAAATGATACGATGGGATGCCCTCAGAGGCTTGATGATGTTATGACCGTATATACCTATGCACGGTATGACATTTATACGCATATGTATGACATTATAAAAAATGAAATGATTCACAGAGCTATGCAGACTTACATGTCGAGTCTTTTACTTCATGTTTCTCTCATGCCTATTATTTACTGGTTTTCATTCCTTACATACTCGGTACATTATTTGTACTGACATTCCTTATGCCTGGGGACGCTGTGTTTCATGCCCTCAGGTCTCGATAGACAGGTCGAGAGTCCTCCAAGTAGGCGATCAGCTCAGCGGAAGATGTCGGTGCACTCCATTTGCTCCGGAGTTGCTTGTTTGGTCAGTATGATTTGGATGTATATTTGGTATGGTGGGGCTCTGTCCCGACCTTTATGACAATTATATATTCTTAGATGATCATGTTGGCCTATTAGGCTCGTATGTCACGTGTATATGATGATGTAATAAGAAAGATACGTTACATTGGTACTCGGTTGGGTAAGGCACCGGGTGCCCGTCGCGGCCCATCGGTTTGGGTCGTGACATCTTCATCTCATCCCAAGTAGCAATTGGTGCTTGTCCTTCTTGCAATCTGTCCCTAGTAAGCTTTTTCCATCAAATAGTAGTAGCATAGTCAGAAAACTCAACAATAACAAGTTTAACCTTCTTACCTTTAGAGTAGTTGTGACAGTCAAAGATGGCTTCAACCTTTCTCTCCCAATCAAGGTACAAGTCTGGATCTCTTGTTCCCCTGAAAGATAGCATCTTCATCTTTATACTGCTTATATTATCATCTTCTACTCTGCCTCTTTGTCCCCTCCTATCTCTTCCCGCCCTATCAAAATCAATAATTAAAATATCTATAGGGTTTTCATGATTTACAATGGGAGCAAGAGGTACATTTCTCCTAGCTTGGGGCCTAATATTATTTTCACTTCTAATTTCAGCTATTGTATCATTTTGCTCAGCAATGGTGTCCCTCATCTCTTGGAGTTGCAAATTCCACCTTTCGAATTGTTGATGCATAGCTTGCAAGGTAAAACCATTCTTGCTTTGATTTCGGCTTCTTGAAGAACCCTTCATTCATCATCACTACCTGTATGTGACATCTTAAATAATTAAACTGTATCAGACAACTTGAATTTTTCATCCATTGTTCTCACACATACTTTGCCTATTTTTTTCCCTGTCGAAATAATCTTTGAACAAAATACTTTGTAGATTTATAGTTAAACCCAACTCGTATAAAGTTCTTAATAGTAAAATATAGATTTTTGGGGAACAAATGAAAGAAGAACCAAATCCTAAAACTATTAGGCTCGGTTAAAACAAGACACGAACAAAAAGGAAATGATTATATATTTAGATTAGAAAGATTAAGAAAAATTAAATTTTTGTCTTATCTTTAAAATCTGGGATCCCCTCTTCTTATTTCCTTTGATAGTTTTTGGAAACAAATTAGATACAAAAGAAAGTTCCTGGAGAGCAAGCAATTTTTTTTAAAAATAGATTTTCGTTTTTTTTTGTTTTTGTTTCTTTTCGCTCTTAGTATTCAAGCAATTCCTAGAATTATCAAGAACGAAACCTTGATAGAACTGCTCTGATACTACTTGATAACGACTAGGTCGGGAATCCAAACTAGAGTAAGAATTTAAAAAGTAAATGCGGAAGCAATAACAATAAGGAATTGAACAACTAGAACTAAAGGGGTAGAAAATAAAGGATATGGGAAAATTCAAGAAAAGAATTCCAAGAACTTCCAAGAACGCAAGTTCTATAGCCTTGACAAGATCAAAGCAACAACGTCTTGATTTATTGAAGAAATCAAACGCCTTTACTTAAAAGCAAATCAAAACAATAGATTCGGATCTTGATCGCTTTACGAGTAACTTGAGACAACAATTAATAACTAGTATTAATCGCCTTCTAAGAATACCACAAAGAAATCAAAGATATCACAATAGAGAAGTAATCTTACTACCTTGAACTATGAACTAGTAAAGGTTGAAAGATAAATCTCAAAGCACAAGTAACAAAGGTTCAAAAGAACTCTCAAAGTATGATATACTTAATCAATAATGAAGTGTCTCAATGAATGAGAAGAACTCCTTATTTATAGAAGTACTAAGGCATAAAAAGTCCTTAAAATTAGGTAGGGTGGCTGCTAAGGCATCAAAAAAATCATTACAATTAGGTAGGGTGGTTGTTAAGGAGTAAGAAAAGTCATTAAAATTAGGTGGAGGGCGGCCAAATCCCTATAGGGCATATTTGGACCTTAAAACTACTAGTTTGGGCCATTGGTTTGGACTCCAATTGGGCTCTTTTTGAAACACCCCCTTTTGGACCTATTTTAAGCTCACTTTGAGCCTATTTGGTGTACTTCAAGGGCTGATTTGGTAGCCCTATCCTCCTCCTCTTGGACTTCAAATTGGATCACCAAATAATTGTAAAATTTAGATAATTCATCTATTTTGGGCTTGAGCTTTTCTTCTATAATTAAAAGCTTCTTTATTTGCCATTGAAGCCCAGCAACTTTAGTCTGCAACTCTTTAGCTTGAGATCTTGTAAATGGCCTTGGAGCTTCCAAAACTCTATCCTTGTCCCTAATGCTATCACTTATGTAAAGAGAGTGAGCTGGTCGTGAGTCCTTCAGAAAGCAAAACAATTCCATATCAAATATAGATAATGTTTTGTTACACCCCATGTTTTCGTACGTGAAAGTACGCCATAAGAAAATTGATGGAAGCTCGGAAATGAGATGTTACATCCCGCATTTTCGTACGTTAAAGTTTTTTCGTAAGTTAATCAACGTAAGCTCGGGAATGAGATTATTTTGAGGCCATAAGTATTATGCTATTTCAAACAAGTGATAAGTAAATTCGTGAAGGTGAGAGGGTAAGCAAATCGAAAAAAATAAATTTCGTCGAAGTTTGACATTTTGGGATAAAATAGGCCCGAGCTAAAGTACCCGGTATTTATGAACTATTGCCAACAAGGTACCACATTACCATGATAGTAAGGTGTATAAAGTGTGTCAAAAGTGAGTAGTACTTTATGTAATTTGAGATAATTTTTAATTATGTAGGAAATTAATTAATTATTAGATTAGTGGGGGATTAATAATTTATTATGGAAATGGGAAAATTATTGGATAAGACTTGATGACAAACGTGGCAGCCCACTAATGCCCATATAATGACTCATTGGTCTTCATGAGTTGGTGGCATGATAGGAGAAGTTTTGTATAAAATAATCCACAATATATAAAGCTCCTCTAAATTACATTATGGAGATATTTACTACAAAAGCAACAAATGGATTTATAAGGCTTATGGCAACGTGAATTCTCTCCAGCAAACTAATATAAAAGAATGTCCAAGTCAAGCAACAAGAAGCCACAAAATTCATATAGGATTAGATGATAACAACGTAAATCGCTTCAAGAATTTAGTACGAAGTTATACTGTGTGATAGCAACGGGATTTGCAAGTTCTAATGGAGCACGGTATAATCTTTCTCAAGAATATCACACAAATTTTTCCCTACTTCGATCCGCCGTTACGTGTTGTGCAATCGACGTGTATTAGAGGGATTGTCAAGAGAATCAGCTCAGGTATGTTAAGGCTATCCCTTCTGTCTTTTTGGCATGATAAATACGATACAAACGAAACGAGTAAATATTTGTACAATTTCCATAACGACTCTATTCATAGAAGTACTAGGGGTATCTATATTCTTGATTTCCCATATGAATTATTATTATATCTTCTGTTCATGGGTCTCAGAAAAATACGTATTTGATAAAGTTTATCCGAAAGGCATATTGGTTTTTATGACATTCCGAAAAATCTTATTAATGTATTTCTTATGCATTTCATGCATTTATACATGTACATTGACCCATGATCGGATGGCGTTATATACGCGTATATTATATGTATATGGAATATGGAAAAAGCTTACGACGTTATATACGCACCACCACTTGATCAGCTGGTATACGTTGACGATTTGCCCACAGTGGCCGAGATGATATGATGGGATGCCCTCAGAGGCTTGATAATGTTATGAACACATATACCTAAGCATGGTATGATATTTCTACGTATATGCATGACATTGTAAATATTAATGATTCACAGAGTTATTCAGACATACATGTCGAGTCTTTTACTCCATGTTTTTCTCATGTCTATTGTTTACTCATTTTCATTCCTTACATACTCGGTACATTATTTGTACTGACATCCCTTTTGCCTGGGGACGCTGTGTTTCATGCCCGCAGGTCCCGATAGACAGGTCGAGAGTCCTTCAAGTAGGCTATCAGCTCAGCAGAAGATATTGGTGCGTTTCATTTGCTCCAGAGTTGCTATTGGTCAGTATGATTAGGACATGTGTTGATTGGTATGGAGGGGCTCTGTCCCGTCCTTTATGACATTTATGTATCCTTATAGGCTTGCAGACATGTGTCGTGTACGTGAAAGATTGTACGGCCTTGTCGGCCTATGTTCAGTGCAATTTTGGTCTTATAGGCCCTATGTCACATGTATAAGTTTTTCTATCAGATTGGGTCGTCTTATATTGAGTATTCATTCCCTTACTTTGGTTAACCGATGACGGCCCGTTTGGCCGATTTGCCAATGACAGTACGATAAGAATGATATATAACATTGGTACTTGGTTGAGTAAGGTGTCGGGTCCCCGTCGCAGCCTATCGGTTTGGGTCGTGACAAAAGTGGTATCAGAGCAGTTCTGTCCTCGGGAGTCTACAATTCGTGTCTAGTAGAGTCTTGTTTATGGGTGTGTTGTGCATCACACTTATAAGTAGGAGGCTACAGGGCATTTTGGACTGTCACTCTTTCTTCTTACTCTAGATCGTGTGATAAAGCTCAGTTGTAGGAACTCAATTTCCTAAACTCTATCTTATTCATAATACGACGATGCATGCATCTAGAAAGACGGTTGGTAAGAGATTGCATGTGGCTGTGAAAGAGTTGAGTCAGAAGAACTCGATTTTGCATGATGCTTATGAAAGTAAATGTAAGGTCTTCAGTAGATCATGTGCGTACTAAGACGTGTAAGACTTTTGATAAGGAGCCTTAAGGCAGGAATATCTATCCACACCTATGGTGAAAGGCAATGGGAGATTTAGAAGATAGATACAAGTTTCAACAAGTACAATAAGCAAGATGAAGAAGGGTACGAGGCCCCCAGTTACTGAAGATTATCAATATTTATAATTCAAACAGAGGAATATAAGCCTTTTGAGTTACGTTCAACAATAACGGATGTATGTACAATTGACCACACCCATCTCATTTTTACCCTATGGGGGCTAACATAAGTAGTATAAGAGAAGGCAGGATATCAGGATCTAGCTGGGGTAAGGGTAACCCATAATGGTGAATGAATTATTTGTGTTAGTTGACATTTCCGAAAGATATTACAAAGGTGCTAATAGATCTTCTTGTGAGGCACCTAAAAGATCTCCTTACAATTAGAGGTGAATATTAGCATGATCAAAAAACAAATTCAGAAGATAGGCACTGAAAGCCTGGAAGGGATAAATATTACCTTAGTGTGGCTCGCGTCCCTAGTAGAGCAAGAATGTTAAGCAACCCGAAGAGCCGGTAGATGGAGCAAGGGGAGCTAAAAAGAAAAAGAATGTCTTGTTCGAGTTTTCAGAATAAAGTGATAGACAGAGATGTTGATAGGGAAATAAGAAGAGAGATAATGAAGCATTATGTGTAAGATGTGATACATGAATGACAACGGTAGATCAAAAAGATGACAGTATTACAGAGTCTATAGTCAAGTGAAGGAAAAGACGAGAGGTGACAGGCCTTGAGACAACAAAAGAGTATACGCCATAAAGTCATATCCACATTTCGAGAAATAAGTTTGTGACTCCAACATGATTACCAAAAGGAAAAGTTAGACCCCATAGTAATAAGAAATCAGCATGGAATGCTAAACAAGATAAACTAAACATGAACTAGGGACTGAGTAATAGTCGGCATCATGAGAATTTCAGATATTGCATCTCGGCGATAATAGAATGGAGGACAGAAGAATACCCTTTAAAGGTCATTTAGGAAGACGCTTCCCTAAAGCAAGCAATGTGAGCAAAGTTAAGCTTAAGGGACTGTATGTGCCAATTACACTAAGTGTCACCCTCATGAGTGAGGAATTTTGTTATCCTTGGTACAGAAGGATTACCGCAAGGAGGGTAAGGATCATCGATAATGTGAAAAGATACCAAAGATGAAAAGGTAAAACATCTATACGTAGATCGTCGTAGCTCCAATTCTTAGTACTTCCCTAAAGGGGGGAATATGGAGTGATGTGGCATTAAGTCAGAATTAAGTGGTTATAGTAACTATGGAATGGTAAAAGAATGCGATAAAAAATGAGAAAAGGGATGAGATTGCATTGATTCAAATCCTACAGATATGCTACGATTCCAAAACATTATGCAAATACGATGTCAAGGAAAGGAAGTAAAGGTTCCTACCCGAGATGTTATTGATAAATAAGGAGACAGTGTAAGACTTAAGTTAAGACAAAGGGAATAACCTAAGAGGGATTACGCGGAATACAGATATGAAAATGGACCAACTAACAGTTAGTAGTTGATTCAGGAAGAGTCTAGTTATGGCTAGACAAGAGGTTACAGACAAATCAGCAGATCGTGCAAGATAAACATAGTGAACCCCAACATAGCGAATCCAGTCTCGCAGATAATGATATCGTTTATAACAACACGATATAGGTCCAAGAATTACTAAAGAAAATCAAAAAATGTGCGGAAGCTAAAAGAAAGTAAAGAAACAAAAAAACGACGGAAAATTAAAGATAGATTGAATTCAAGAAAGAGTTTCTTGAATTCAAGAAGTCTATTCTTGAAGTTGAATCCTAAAAACAACAATTAGCTAACAAAGAACTAATCGCCTTTGGTAGAGAATTAAAAACAAGAGATAGATTGTGAAACCCGACCCTTTAGAATAACAAGAACAACAATAAGCCTAAACTTATCACCTTTCTTGAATACCTAAAAGTGATCTAAGATTTCGAAAGAGTTTAATCTTACCACCTTAAGTTGAGTTTTGAAGGTTGAAGAATAACTCCAAGAGTAGCCACGCACAAGAGTACAAAAAAAATCTCACAATTTTTATTGATAATAGTCTATAATCTAAAATCTAAAAACAAAGACGAC
>AWOL01S0016403.1:0-15233 GCA_000715115.1 Nicotiana otophora | reverse complement strand
TGCCACGTTAGGGGGGATTTAGATTTATCCATAATTTCACCCCTTTACCTTAATCAACTTATTAATCCCCTACTAATCCAATAATTAATCAATTACCTACATAATTAAGAATTATCTTAAATTACTTAAAATACTACTCACTTTTAACACACTTTGTACACCTTACTATTATGCTCATGTGGTACCTTGTATGGCACTAGTCTATAAATATCGAGTATTTTAGCTCGGGCCGTATTTTATCCCAAAATGTCAAACTTCGACGAAAATTTATTTTCTTCGACTTGCTTACCCCTTTCTCTTGCACGAATTTACTCATCACGTGTTTGAAATAGTATAATACTTATAATTTTAAAATAACCTCATTACCGAATTCACGTCGATTAACTTACGACGAAATTTTAACGTACAAAAATGCGGGATGTAATATCTCATTTTTGAGCTTTTATCAATTTACTTGTAGCGTATTTTACGTACGAAAATATGGGGTGTAACAGACTCTAACCCCATCACGAACCATGAACCCGATCCTCCATCTTAGATACAATAGTGGGAGCATACCTAGCCAACGAGTCAAACTGAAGACTGTACTCCCGAACACTCATATTACCCTGCCCGAAGGGTCAAGAACCTATCAACTCTGGCCCGTCTAAGCTCTGGTGGCAGATAATGACGAAGAAAAGCTTTTGTAAACTCTTGCCATACGGCTGGAGGGGCATCCTCACCTATAGACAGCTACCAAGATTCGTACCAATTAACTGCAACATCTTGAAGTCTATATGAAGCTAGCTCAACTGACTCAGTCGCAGTGGCCTTCATTACCCTCAAAGTCCTCTGCATCCTATCGATAAATACCTGAGGGTCCTTGTTCGGATCTACTCCAGTGAATACCGGAGGGTCCAAATTGATGAAATCACGAACCCTCGCACTGACGGACCTATCTGCATGACCAATACCTACTTCCTGACATCGAGCCTGTGCGGCTACTAATCGAGTTAATAGCTGAATAACATCTTTCATCTCCTGACCCGGTGCATCTGGCTGAGGGGTTGGACTTATAGGGGCAGGCGTTGGAGCTGGTGCCCCTCGGAGCTCTTATGGAGAGGGCGGGGTATGTAAGGCCTGAGATGGAATCTCACTATGAGACTCTTCCCGAGCCCTGGTAACTTGTGGCGCTCGACTAGTAGTCTCATCCGCCACAGACTTGCTATAGCCTTCTTCGGCATTGCTGAAAGCATAACACATCGTTAGGAAAATAAATTCTTATATCGCACGATCTAAGATAAGAAGGGAGGATAACATCCTATATGTCCTGTAGCCTCCTGTCTATAAGTGTGGTGCACAACACACGCATAAACAAGACTTTACTAGGCACGGTCTGTAGACAACCCTAGGACAGAACTGCTTTGATACCACTTTTGTCACGACCCAAACCGATGGGCCATGATGAGTGCCCGAGTCCTATCTGTCGAACACCCTTAAGCATGCGTCTAAGATATAAACATGAATAACATCTACTTAATTACTAGAATAACATGCGTTAGGAAAACCTGTCCAAAAGACATATATACATGTGCGGAATACGTAGGGCGAGCTGACAAGGCTGCTATAGACAACTATACATACCGTCTACAGACCTCTAATAGAATATACAACTGTACAAGGATGGGACTGGGCCCTGTCATACCCATATATGTATACAAATATATCGTACCAAAATCTAAAGCAGCTCCGGATCAAATGGAGCATACCAACTCTTGCTGATCAAGGATCCTAAGAAGGGGGGCCGTCAGCTTGTCTACCTGCACCCGCGGGCATGAAACGCAGGTCTTGAAAAATAGGGCGTCAGTACGAATAATGTACTGAGTATGTAAGGCATATAAATCAGTACATAAAAGACATAGATGAAGCATGGAATAAAGAATTCTGCATGTAAGTCTAAATAACTTTGTAAGTTTTGAAACATTTATAATGTCATGCACGTGCGTATAAATGTCGTGTCATGCATAGGTATATGTGTACATCATATCATCAAGCCTTTGAGGGCCTCCCATCATATCATCTCGGCCACTGTGGTCAAAAATATCAACATATACTAGTTGATCAGGTGGTAGTGTGCATATAACACCGTAACCTTTTCCCATATCCTATATACATATAATATACGCGTATATAATGCCATACGGTCATGAGTCAATGTACATGTATAAATAAATGAAATGCATAAAAAATACGTTAATAAGATCAATATACCTTTCGGATAAACTTTACCAACTACGTATTTTTCTGAGACCCATGAACAGAAGATATAATAATATGTCACATGGGGAATCAAGAACATAGACACCCCTAGTACTTCAATGAATAGAGTCATTTATGAAAGTTGTGCGTTTGCTTGTTTCGTTTATATTATTTGGATTATGCCAAAAAGAAAGAAGGGATAACCTTAGCATACCTGAACCGATTCTCTTGACAATCCTTCTAACACACGCCAATCGCGACGAAACACGTAACAACGAGATCGAAATAGGGAATAATCCGTATGATATTCTTGAGAAATATTGCAGCGTACTCCCTTAGAATCGCAAATCTCACGTTGCTATAGTATTAAGTAATCTTCGTATGAAATGCTTGAAGCAATAGCATTGCTATTGCAAAGTTATCTTTGTTGAAGCTTTCTTCTTAAGATGTGAGCAATTCACACTACAAGAAAGGGGACTTTTTGCGGCAACATTTAGTGGCGACTGTATTTGTTGCAACAAAAATTATACTAGTAGCGGCGACTTTAAAAGTCGCTGCAGAAGGTAAATATTTAGTGGCGAGAGTTTTAGGTCGCCGCTAATATGTGCTGCTAATACTGGATTTTACATTCCCGCTAAGAACATAATTTTGGTTCCATAGTTCTAGCAGCGACTTGTAAATAGTCGCCTCAAAAGCAAAACTTGTAGCGACTAGGTCGCTCCAAGTAGAATAATTAATTTTATTTTAAAATAAAATAAGTACTAAATAGAATGTCCAAAAATATCAAATGTTCTCTTCGTTGGTTTCTTTGCTCCAATACTAGTTCTTTGCTGCGTTTCTTCTCTGTAAATTTCTCCATATTTTCTCTGCTCAAACACCTCACAATCTCTCAAATCGCTCAAATCACAATATGTGAACCATTCGGTAGAGACAACTCAAAAGCCCTGACACATTGTGATTTGCGACTCCATCAGGTATGTGCTCAAATCCCAAGTCCTTTACGGTGATAATTATATTCTCAGATTTTACCTCAAATTTCTCCGACCCACTTTAAAATCAACAGGAATAGCCGGTCGTCTAAAACCAAAGAAAGAAGGAGGAAAGTTCAAAGGTTGAAAATCATTGCGAGGGTAAGCTGTTCGAAGTTTTGAAGGTACAATGTCTATCTATCTCTCTATTTTATTTCCCCTATTTTATTGATTCTCGATCTTGACGGTCGTCTCTCAGTTATCTCTTTCTCTGGATGTGCTGAATGTTTTTTTTTGTTGAAATTCTATACCTTTTGGTGTCATTATTGTGATTAACATGTTCAATATTACACTGGGTATCTCAATTTTAGCAATTTTTGCAAAGAAAGGGGCTTCTTTTAGGTTAAATTTACCTGGGTTTTTAGCTTTGCAGATGGAATCTGTTACTTTTTAAGTATCTGAGTGTTATGAAATTTCCCGAAGTGTTTAATTTCCAGAACATGAGCATTATTTCTTGGTTTAATCTCTGCCTTATTCACTTATGAGCATTCTTCACTTTCAGCCTAATGTATTCTACTCTTTGTACTTTCTCCGTGTTTGTAGAAAAAGGCATACTTGTATGTAATTCAGGACGGAGCGCATGTGAGTCGCGACTTAAACTCAGCTTATATAATTAATATTCTTTATGAAATCAGGTTATCTCGAAGAACTTTCGAAAGTTTCATTTTTTCTCTTCGGAAACTTCAACATCGTTAATCATGATACCATCTTTATGTTGTTTCCCTAGTATGTGGCTGTCTCATTTTGAGCTAGGATTTGCACCAAAGTATGATATGCGGAGATTTTGATACCGTCGGATATGACTTGAGTCACTCAATTGCTATGTTGTTAGATATTGATTCTCTTGTAGTGCGTTATTGAGCTGTATTTGTGTCTGTTCCATATTTGACTACTCAGGTATATCAAATAGGAAACTAAAACAGACGTTAGCATTTATTTATATAGGAAAGTGAAACAGAAAGATGGAACCTGCTTACTGCTTTGAACTGAAACTTTTCTAGTGTTACAAGTAGAAAATACTTGTCCTACTTTTTATTTGATATTGTTTCCCAAACATAGTTTGAGTTTCTTACTTTAATGGTTTGAAATATTGAAAAGTATTGAATATGAACTGAATCAAGCAGTTACAGGGGTTTAGTTATGGGACCTGTATATTTGTGCATCTGGCTCCAATTCTATCACGACCCAAACCGATGGGTCGCGACGGGCACCCGGTACCTTACTCAACCGAGTATCAACATAACGTATCTTTTCATACCATGCTATCATAGATAAATGAAATGAAAAGGCTGCCGTGGGATAACTAGAATAAAACATGTAATACCAACTTATACATATGACGTACGGGCCTATAAGGCCGAAATGATCACTCGTACACTAAACATAGGCCGACAAGGCCATACAATCTTTCATATACATGACATCTGTCTACAAGCCTCTAAGAATACATAATTGTTGTAAAGGTCGGGACAAAGCCCCGCCACACCAATCAATACATGTCCTAATTATACTGACCAAATAGCAACTCCGGAGCAAATGGAGCGCACCAACACCTTCCGCTGAACTGATAGCCTATTTGGAGGACTCTCAACTTGTCTAACGGGACCTGCGGGCATGAAACGCAGCGTTCCCAGGCAAAAGGGACGTCAGTACAAATAATGTACCGAGTCTGTAAGGAATAAAAATCAGTAAGTAATAGACATGAGAGAAACATGGAGTAAAAGACTCAACATGTAAGTCTGAATAACTATGTGAATCATTTCTTATTTATAATGTCATGCATATGCGTATAAATGTCATACCATGCATAGGTATATGCGTTCATACCATCATCAAGCCTCTGAGGGCATCCCATCATATCATCTCGGCCATTATGGGCAAATTATCAACGTATACCAGCTGATCAGGTGGTGGTACGTATATAACGCCGTAACTTTTTTCCATATCCCATATACATATAATATACATATATATGCGTATATAACACCGTCTGGTCATGGGTCAATGTACATGAATGCAATACATTAGAAGTACGTCAGTAAAATTTCGCGGAATGTCATAAGAATAATATGCCTGTCGGATAAACTTTATCGAATACGTATTTTTCTCAGACCCATGAACAGAAGATATAATAATAATTCACATGGGGAATCAAGAATATAGACACCCCTAGTATTTCTATGAATAGAGTCATTTATGGAAGTTGTGCATTTGCTCGTTTCATTCGTGTCGTATAGATCATGCCAAAAAAAAAGAAGGGAAAGCTTTAACATACCTGAGTCGATTCTCTTGACAATCCCTCTAACATACGTTAATTGCGACAAAACACGTGACGGCAAGATTGGAGTAGGAAAAAATCCGTATGATATTCTTGAGAAAGATTGCACCATACTCCCTTATAATTGTAAAATCTCGCGTTGTTTTAAATTGTTGAAGATCTTATCTTGCTTATGTGACTTACGTTTGTGACTTACGTTTGTAACACACAAACATTCACGTTGCACTTGTAGGGGTTTATAAGAATTCCCTTGAGAATTCCATCCATTCCAGCAAGCCTAAGTATTTCCTTCTTAAATGATATATGACCATCTCTTATCTTTACAAGCATAGAAAGCAAGAGAACACATTACTAACAAACCTTCAAACTAATAGGAAGTCTAAAGGGTCATGAAGTATTCATATGACCCTTGCTAACGTTACCACTCTCCAAATTTGCCACCTTGTATGTGACTTTAAGAGTCACCATTCCTTAATGCAAGGCTGCCACGTTGATTGTTATCCACTCCCAATAATTAACCACCAATCATCTTAATTAAGTGTTAATCTCCGACTAAAATTAATAATTACCCGATTATCCATATAATTAAGAATTATCTCAATTTACTTAAAATACTACTCACTTTTAATACACTTTATACACCTTACTGTCATGACCATGTGATTCCTTGTATAGTACTAGTCCATAAATATCGGGTATTTTAGCTCGGGTAGTATTTTATCCAAAATGTCAAACTTCGACGAAATTTTGTTTTTTTCGATTTGCTTACCCTCTTACCTTCACGAATTTACTCGTCACTTGTTTGAAATAGCATAATGCTTATAATCTCAAATTAATCCCATTCTCGAACATACGTCGATTAACTTACAACGAAATTTTAACGTATAAAAATGCGGGATGTAACATCTCATTTCTGAGCATTCATCAATTTACTTATGGCGTACTTTTACGTATGAAAACATGGTGTATAATATCATTCCCCCCTTTGGAACATTCGTCCTCGAATGTTGACTGATGCACTTATCATTATCATAACCTATGTCTTCCGAATACTTTATTACTCCTCTTGCCATCTAGGCAACTGTTTTGTGAATAAATCCAAAAGGCCAAGGCATTCTCTCCTTTAGGCCTCTTTCTCACACCACGACTTGTGATCGGAATCCTTCCAATCTCGTAACTGTTGCTACCTTCTATCATGGAGCCTGTAGGACTTTTTCCTTGTATGTGCTCCTATGCAACTCTTCCCTTGAGCTTTTAGCCAATCTTTAGGCCTCACTTTGGGAACATATACCGAACTTGGCAAGATGTCATTCTGGGCATCTATAGGTGTATTGAAGTTCTTCGGTCGGTACTTTGTCGAACTTACGAATATTGCCGTATCTCATTTCGTACTTTGTAACTTTTATCCATCCATTGTTGATTTACCTCAATGTTGATCTACAATCTACCACTGATATCTTGAACCTTCTTACGTAAAACATTGCCACTAGGGCTTACGTTGCATCGAGGAATATTCGAAGTGATTTTCCTGATCCACTTAGCGGCGATACTGTACTTCAATAACCGTACTTTATAGCATCCCAATGTGACTCACTTACGTGGGTATTTTAATCCTGTACAATACATGAAATCCCTTCAAATCATCACTCAATCGAAGGCCCAAACGTCATCCTTCATTTATCACAAGTATACCCTCATTTTACTACCAGGGCAGCATTCCATCTCTTTTAAATGCTATTAGTCTTAGACTCCTTTGAGTTCATTCAGGCTATACTGAGCTTTCTATAACTTAGAGAAACCATCAACTCTCTTGTTTTCATGGGCTTAATCCCGAGAACTTATCCATTCTCGTCACCTTCTCACTCACCTTTTTTTACCTCACTCCAGTCTTCCTAAAACCTTGTCGCTCTACCATACTTTAGCTTGCGACCTACACATATCTATTTATACTACTTGCAACCTTCCTTCAACTTGCTTGCACCATAGATTTTTTTTATGTTATTCTGGAACATCAAACGAGACATCACATCGTCTTTAACTCTACTTTACTCTCTTGACTAGGCCTCTCGATACCTAGAAACCATAGGCCGGAAGATATGCCACTGACGACGCAGCTACCATTCTTGGATACTAAATCCTAGCGCTTCTAACCTTCTATCTACAGTATGGATTATTCGCAACCTTCTGCATTTGAGTATCTCGTACCCTATTCACCTTTACCTTACTTACCTTAAAATCTCACATCACATCTTCTATCTCTTTCATGACCTCGCTTTAACACAGGTATAATTCATATCCAAAACTTGAAGCTCTATTATAATACTTGCACCTCTGGTGCATACACAATCCAGTGGGAGCTTCCTACTGACTTCCTATGAGGATGGTACTCTTCTAACTAGCTTTTTCGTATAGCCGTTATAGTATATGGTTGTACTATCTCTCTTGTACCTCTAATATTAAGAGTGATTCTGCTATGTTCTCAATTATGATTTTTATAATTTTCTGGGTCCAAGAATCAGACTCCTGATTTACTTCGTTGATTAAACTCTTTAGTTTCCTCTTCCTTCTGATCAGCCTTCAGTAGGCTTAAGCTATCTTCCAATCTGTGGCTCCTGGTATTAGTTATTACTTTAGCCTTTTGTGGGCGCTATGGAATATCCATGATACAATCTTTTAACAATTCAATCCTTTGTCTATGCTCTGGGCTCAATTTTTTCTTTTAACTTATACCGGAGTCTTCTACGACTGTATGAATGTCAATATATATGCTGCATGGATAATACTCCAAAATCTTAAGTGTGTTCATAACGTAACTAACTCTGGATCATTGATCGAATAATTCCTTTCGTTCCATCTCAGCTTTCTTGAAACGTAAGTAATTACTTTTCCTGGTCTTTCTGCCCCCTTGTTGTGTGCATACTTAGCTTATCTTAGTTCCCATACATGTCGGAATTTTGTGCAATTCATATGGTCTCAAATATTACTTTTGGTTTCATTTCCCGCTCATTAGCCACGCTAAGTGCCACTTTCTTATGGAGTGCATACAATGTTGATGTGAGACTGTTGTTACAAAACCATTTCCTCTTTAGGTCACTGTGCTGCCTTCTTTCTTATTTCCTCAGCTAGTCTTTCGCTGTAGTACTTATGGAGACCTTCTGGCTCTTGTAATATTACAAGCTTATCACATCGTATACTTGACAGAATTTTTGATGTTCTTCCCCGCCTATAATTTATCCGTAGTTACTTATTTCCGCGCCCTTGTGCTTGTAGGGTTGCTTCTGAACTAATATTTTGACTGTCTTCCCAGTGGTATTCTCTTTTATTTATCTTTAACTACCCCAATTCCTATCTGAATATATCTCAAGGATCACAGTGTTATGTCTGCGAGACTGAATTCCCCATGTTGGGGTTCACTATGCTCAGCTTGCACAATCTGTTGATTTGTCTGTGTCCTTTTGTTTAGCCATAACTAGGCTCTTCCTAGATCAACTACTAACTACTCGTTGGCCCATTCTCATATCAATATTCCGCGTAATCTTTCTTGGGTTATTTTCTTTGTCTTAACTTATGTCTCGCACATGCTTCTTCTCTATCAATAACATCTCGGGCAGGAACCCTTACTTTCTCTCCTTAACGTCGTGTTTGCATAATGTTCTAGAATCATAGCATATCTGTAGGATTTGGATAAGTGCAATCTCATTTCTTTCTCATTTTTATCGCATTCTTCCTTTACTATTCCATAGTTACTAGAACCACTTAATTCTGACTTAATGCCACATCACTCCATATTCCCCTCTTTAGGGGAGTACTAAGGTTTAGTGCTACGACGATCTACCTATAGATGTTTTACCTCTTCATCTTTGGCGTATTTTCACATCATCGATGACCCTTACTCGCCTTGCGGTAATCCTTCTGTACCAATGATAACAAAATTCCTTACTCAAAAGGGTGACACTTAGTATAACTGGCACACATTGTCCCTTAAGCTTAACTTTGCTCATATTGCTTGCTTTACGGAAGTGTTTTCCTGAATGATCTTTAAAGGTTATTCTTCTGTCGTCCATTCTATTATCGCTGGAACACAATATGAAATTCTCATGATACCTTATTAATGTTTAGTTTACCTTGTTCACCAACCCATACTGATTTGTATTACTCTAGGGTCTAACTTTTCCTTTTAGTAATCACGTTAGAGTCACGAACTTATTTCTCGAAATGAGGATATGACTTTATGGGCTATACTGTTTTGTTGTCTCAAGGCCTGTCACCTCTCGTCTTTTCCTTCCCTTGACTATAGACTCTGTAATATTGTCATTTCGTTTTATTTTTTTTGATCTACCGTTGTCATCCATGTATCATATCTTACTCATAATGCTTCATTAACTCTCTGCTTATTTCCCTGCTAACATTTTTGTCTATCACTTTATTCTGAAAACTTCAACAAGACATTCTTTTGCTTTTAGCTCCCCTTGCTCCATCCACTGGCTCTTTGGGTTGCCTACATTATCTCTCTTCCAGGGACGGGAGTCACACTAAGATAATATTTATCCCTTCCAGGCTTTCAATGCCTATCTTTGTAATACTCATATCTAGCTGTACTATTTTAGAGTGCACCATTTGGGTGTCTCACAAGGAGATCTATTAGCACATTTGCAATATCCTTTGGAAATGTCAACTAACGCAAACAATCCATCCACCATTTTGGGTTACCCTAACCCCAACTAGATCCTGATATCCCGCCTTCTCTTATACTACTTCTGTTAGCCCTCACAGGGCATAAATGAGATAGGTGTGGCCGATTGTACATACCTATGCGTATATAACGCCGTCTGGTCATGGGTCAATGTACATGAATGCAATGCATGAGAAGTACGTCAATAAAATTTCTCGGAATGTCATAAGAATAATATGCCTGTCGGATAAACTTTATCGAATACGTATTTTTCTCAGACCCATGAACAGAAGATATAATAATAATTCACATGGGGAATCAAAAATATAGACACCCCTAGTATTTCTATGAATAAAGTCATTTGTGGAAGTTGTGCATTTGCTCGTTTCGTTCGTTTCGTATAGATCATGCCAAAAAGAAAGAAGGGAATGCCTTAACATACCAGAGTCGATTCTCTTGACAATCCCTCTAACATACGTTAATTGCGACAAAACACGTGACGGCAAGATCGGAGTAGGGAAAAATCCGTATGATATTCTTGAGAAAGATTGCACCGTACTCCCTTATAATTGCAAAATCTCGCGTTGTTTTGAATTGTTGAAGATCTTGTCTTGCTTATGTGACTTACATTTGTGACTTACGTTTGTAACACACAAACATTCACGTTGTACTTGTAGGGGTTTATAAGAATTCCCTTGAGAATTCCATCCGTTCCAGCAAGCCTAAGTATTTCCTTCTTAAATGATATATGACCATCTCTTATCTTTACAAGCATAGAAAGCAAGAGAACACATTACTAACAAACCTTCAAACTAATAAGAAGTCTAAAGGGTCATGAAGTAGTCATATGACCCTTGCTAACATTACCACTCTCCAAATCTGCCACCTTGTATGTGACTTTAAGAGTCACCACTCCTTAATGCAAGGCTGCCATGTTGATTGTTATCCATTCCCAATAATTAACAACCAATCATCTTAATTAAGTGTTAATCTCCCACTAAATTAATAATTATCTGATTATCCACATAATTAAGAATTATCTTAATTTACTTAAAATACTACTCACTTTTAATACACTTTATACACCTTACTGTCATGGCTATGTGGTACCTTGTATGGTACTAGTACATAAATACCGGGTATTTTAGCTCAGAGCGTATTTTATCCAAAATGTCAAACTTCGACGAAATTCATTTTCTTCGATTTGCTTACCCTCTCACCTTCACGAATTTACTCGTCACTTGTTTGAAATAGCATAATGCTTATAATCTCAAATTAATCCCATTCTCGAACTTAGGTCGATTAACTTACGACGAAATTTTAACGTACAAAAATGCGGGATGTAACATCTCATTTCCGAGCTTTCATCAATTTACTTATGGCGTACTTTTACGTACGAAAATACGGGGCGTAACAAATTCCATACGGTTATTTACTTTTTATTTTATTAGTTTTATATCAATTCTTTGAAGGAGGAGTTAACTTTCTAAATACTGATAACACGGTAAGTTGTCAAGAAATGTAGTAAGATTAGGAACTAGGAAGAGAAAGACATACTTTTCATGGTACTAATGATGTCTAATTGAGTGTTATGGTTTAGTTCACTGTATTTTTATTATACAATAGTATAAATTTTCACCAATTCAGTTGTTCTAAGTGTTTCACAAATATAGTTCATGATGCTTGTATCTTTAATTTCGTAAATAGAATCAGTATTGAAATAGAACTGGTGCTTTATTGATTATATTTGGTATGAATATCAAACATAATATTACATTTGTTTATAGGATAAATCTGAAGTTTGTGGCGGGCTACGGAAGCCTAAGTTGCAAGTCTTTGTGATCAGCACTATACAAAGGCTTGTTAGAGCATGGAAAGCTGAGTTGCAAAGGAATATGGAACAAGAGTTGCAAAGGAGGTTGGAAGAGGAGCGTGAACAAGTGGATATAGAACAATAAGCTGTTTTCATGACCTGAATGCAACAGGTACTGCTAATATTTTTGTACTCTTCATGACCTAGTATGATCATAGAAGGAAATTGGATTCTATATCTTCAATATGTGGCTTTTTCATCTGAATCAACAATATGTGGCTTTTTCATCTGAATCAACAGACTTTGGAAGTGAATTTTAGTAATGACTGATACTTGTGTTTTTTGTTAGAATGGATAAGATATTGTAAGTCTGCGTCGTTTACGTGCTCTTTTAAATATAGAACTTTGAAGGAGTCTTCTCAGATCTGATGTATTAGCTTCTTATAAATCTTTTGACCCTTGTGTTATGGCAGTAAACTTCAGTTACAATAAAGCATGAAACTAGCAAGTTCCATCGAACTAGGTCCACTTTTTGCCATTAAGAAGTTTACCATTTCTGGTGTCTTTTCTTTGAAAATAATTTGACAATGATAATATCAAGATTGTGCCATATCCTTCCGGGGTAACAAATCTTATGCACTTATTTATAACATTACCATGTATCATCTGTTGAATATCATTCTTAAGATACGTCCCCTTGAACAACACATGATCTGCTTATTTGGTAGAATTATTGCACATTGAATTTCAAATGGATTGATATATGAACAATTTTCTTTCTGATCGAATAACTCTCACACAATGTACACTGCCTAGTTCTATTTAGAGTTGATCTTTCATTTAAGTCTTGGGATTATTATCATCCCTTTTACTATTTGCATTAAATTATGAGAATTGTTTAAGTGATCTTGTATTTTTCTTACTTTAATAACAGGGACAAGGTCCAAGGTTCATAAACAATGGCGTAGACCAAGGAGGAGTTTGAAGGCACTTAATATTTTTGTTTGGGCCATATGTATATGCGTAGAATGAAAGTGAACAATAAAGTATCGTGTAGTCTATATTGTAACTGACTTTTTAGTAATGGAAGTAATTTTAATATTTTGTTTGAGAAATGCTTTTGGGTGTTTGATGGACAATATTGAATTCTCTTAATACTTGTAGGCAATTGATAGACGGTTGGTTGCCACTAGAATAGTAGTATAATTGTGGACATTATAGTTGCTGAATGAATAAGTTTTAGTGGCGACAGAACCTTGTCACAAAAAATTATTGTGGCGAATTGAGAGTTGCCACTGAAGGTATAATGCTTTTTGTAGTGACTACAGTCGCCTCTAAACATCCTTATGTGTTGATAGTTTAATAGTTTTTGTGGTGAGTATAGTTGCTACTAGGCATTCTATAGTGGCGACATTATAGTTGCCATTGATGGTTAAATCGTTTTAGCGGCTTACGCAGCGACTTGGTTGAAATCTATTTTGGGGAACTCCTTTCTGCGGCGTATATGTTTACCTTTGTGGCGTATTCAGTCGCCACTAATTCATACCATTTGTGGCAACTCCTAAATGCCGTCACAAGACATTTAGTAATGGATGTACTTGCAGCAAGCTAATTGTCGCTACTATAAACAACTAGCAGCGACTTTCGTCGCCGCAAAAAGTCTGATTTCTTGTAGTGTCAATAATGTTGCTATTGCAAAATTATCTTTGCTGAAGCTTTTTCTTAAGATATGAGCAATTGATTTTGTGTATTAGAAAGGTTACCTTTTGTAACACCCAGCAAAATTTCGAAGTACTAAAGTGTAAAGCCCGATAAAATTTGCAAAGAAAATAATGTTTCATGGTGCCGGACTAGACTTACGTGTTTGAGGATTGTATAAATTCTTCGCGACGAGCTTTGCTCGCTGCGGCTCAAACTTTTTTGGTTGAACAATGCACCGGAAAGTAAAGGAAAATTTTTGACAGAAAAGCACATTTATGCGGTCCATTATGCGACCGCATAATCACTCTGCGGGCCGCATAATGGCCGCCGCAGAAGTGAGCAGGAGAGGGCCATTCTGGAAGCAGCTATGCGGTCGACTATGCGATCGCATAGTGACCGCATACACAGACAGATTTTTGATCATTTTTGTCAGCGATTATGCGACCGATATGTGGTCCGCATATCCATTATGCGATCGCATATGCGACCGCATAACCGTTCCGGAGCTCCATTTTTTGATTTTTAAAACCTGACCCTATTTAGTTAAATACACTCTTTAGGCCATTTTTGAACTATAATCTGATATTTTAGAGTGAGAGAGAGTGCCCTAGAATGAGAAGGTGTTCCTCAATAATTGATTCTTCAATTCTTGCTCAAGTTTTGGAAGATTAAGAAGGGAAACTCACTAGGTCTTCATCCTAGAGGTAAGATTCTACACCATAACCCTCAATTTCGAATTTTGTCTAGAAATGGGTAATTAGCAAGAAAATTGTTGGGCATGAGAGTTGTTTATTTTACATGCACGTGATATCAAGGGGTGTAGGAAGATTATTGAACTAAGCATGGTAAAGATTGGGTTGTGGGATGATGGAATTCTCCATAAAGGGACCTTGGAACCTTAATGCACACTTAATATTTGATAAAATGCTCAAATGAGCTAGAACCATGATCATCTTCCTAATTTTTGTTCAATTTGTCATATTTCTAAAATAGATTGAAGAAGCTAAGAATTCCGGAATATTTAGAGTGTAAGGAAGTTCAACGGAGGTATGTTGGCTAAATTCTTCTTTAAGAATTGGAATTCCCATTATCCTTGTAAGTTCCAAGATGTTGATTACCAACTGAGTATTCCGATAAGTTTTGTGATAAAGATGTATGTTCAATTTGTGTTTCAAATGCTCTTATCATATTGCATTATAAATTGACGATGTGTGTTCAAACTATGGATTGTATATCCACATGTTACAATTTCAAGTCGTGATTTATGTGAAAGTTATTATGCCAAGTTGTGTAGAGATTGAGATTTTGATACACCTCCACCCGTATATATTGGCATTAGGCGGCATGACCGCTTGTGTAGGGATTATGGTATTGTGGGACTGCACCTCCACCCGCATTCATTGGGGTGAGGCGGTACGACCGCTTTGTGTATATTTTGGTAGAGATTCCGGTGGAATTTTGGAAGTGTGTGGGGAGAGCAGGTTTGGAGTGGTTGACTAGGTT
>AWOL01S0016400.1:10151-21136 GCA_000715115.1 Nicotiana otophora | reverse complement strand
ATATATTGGGTGAGAATGAGACAAGGGCGCTAAGGTAATGCCGTACCATTTGAGGTGATATGTTAAAGATATTTCTCATGCCAGGAAAGTTAAATGAAGTGTCACATGGTGACTTTTATTTTAAAGAATTATATTAAAAGCATATTTAATTGAAAGAATTATATTAGAAGAATAGTTATTTGAAAGAATTATATTAGAAGCATATTTATTTGAAAGAATTATATTAGAAGCATATTTATTTGAAAGAATTATATTAGAAGAATATTTATTGGGAAGAATTATATTAGAAAAATATTTATATGAAAGAATTATATTAGAAGCATATTTATTTGAAAGAATTATATGAGAAGAATATTTATTTGAAAGAATTATATGAGAAGAATATTTATTTGAAAGAATTATATTAGAGAGATATTTATTGGAAGAAGTATATTTGAAAGATATTTACCTGAAAGAAGTATATTTTAAAGATATTTACTTGAAAGAATTACATTCGAAAGATATTTATTTGAAAGAATTTTAATGGAAGGATATTTATTTAAGGGAAGTATATTCGAAATATACTTATTGAAAAGGATTACATTCTAGAGACTTTTATTGAAGNCAACACAATTACACCAATAATAGTAAATAAATTTCCAGATTGTTTGTCATTTAGGCATTTTATCAAACATCTAGAGTACATAGCATTTTACTACCTCTAGTAATGGTGTTTCTTCATCCAAAAGTCCCTCCTTCCCACCAACGAGAGATACTAAACCATTCTTTGTCTACAAACAACCTTCTTTAGCACGATTAAAATCATCAATGAACTCACATCCACCCAATTGTTGATAATTAATTCATTACAAAATCTTTACAACACCCAATAGTCTAGTTTAGGTATTTATGGCTTCCAAGCACCATCCAATAAGTGTTAATACTTTTTTCTTGCTCACATACTCATAATAAATCCATACATATAAGTCTAAAGGTGAAGGATTACCTTGTTGGAAGAAACCTTGCAAAACCCTCCTTTGAGTTCTTGAAGAAATTTCTTGAAGATCTAAGTATTTTATGTGTAGATTTCATCAATACTAGTGTAGAAATAATGAAATTTCATACCAAGATAATGGGGATTGCTTACCTTGAATAAGAGAGGAGTTGGTGGTCTTGAGTGAAGGAGAAGAGTACCACAATTCGTCCAAATGGAGTGGAAATAATGAACCCCGAAATGGTTTCTATAGGCCCAGATATTTGGGTTTCGGATGCTGCCCCGGCTGCTATGGCAGCACTTCATTGCCAGCCCTTCTTTCAGATGCGGCCTCCGATGCTTCGCATCCGCAGTCTCCTCGGCCAGCCTTTCGTAATTTGGTCATAACTTCTTGTAGAAATATCCAAATGATTAACGGTTTGAAGCTTTAGAAACTAGACTCGACGATCTTTCATTTGATACATTGTTCATCACATAACTCCTTATATATACATGTAGATACTCTCGTCCTAAGTTAGGTCTTGTGCCGAAACATAATAAATCGATTCGGAATGACCTCAATTTTTGCACACAAGTCATAAATGACATAACGAAGCTATTAAAATTTCCGGAATCAAAGTCCAAGCCCTATACATCAAGGTCAACTCCCGGTCAACACTATTCTTTTTAAATCTTCCATTTTCCAACTTATTTAAGGGAAGTATATTCGAAATATACTTATTGAAAAGGATTACATTCTAGAGACTTTTATTGAAGAACTTATAGATAAAAGATGTATATTGAAAGGACTTGGTTAATTGGTTGTACCTGTGTTTATTATTCATTTGAGTAATATTTATGGTGTTTCTATTGCCTTTCTATTTAAATCACTAGTTGATTGGTGTTGCTATCACTGCTATTTGTTTTCTATCACTTTGTATATCATATTGCACAGGTTATTAGACTAGTGAGTGTCTTGACTATACCTCGTCTCTACTCCACTGAGGTTAGTCTTGATACTTACTGGGTACCAACCGTGATGTACTCATACTACAGTTCTGCACATTGTTGTGCAGAGCCGGGTATTGGGGATATCAGACTCGGACAGAGTTAGAGTGGGATCGCAAGAATTCAAGGTAGAGCTGCCTGGTCGTCGCAGTTCCTTGGAGTCTTTCCATTTTATTTTACTGTTATTTATTATTCAAACAGTATTGATCATTCTATCCTTAAGATCATTTCATGTATTCAATTAGAGTTCGTGACTCAGTACTACCAGCCTTGGGAGGGTGTTATATTCATATTTGTTCCGTTGTTGGTTTTGATTACCTATTTAATTCATATTCAAAAAATTGGCTTCGAAACGTAGTAGAAATCGGCTTACCTAGTCTTGGAGACTAGGTGCCATCACGATGCCTGTGGTGGGATTTTGGGTTCTTACAGTTGGTATCTGAGTTATAGGTTCTAGGTTCTATGAGTCACGAACGAGTTTAGTAGAGTCTTGCGGATCGGTATAGAAATGTCTATACTTATCTTCGAGAGGCTACAGAGCTAGTAGGAAAACTTTTCACTTCTTTCATTCCTTATCGTGCAACATTTATTCAGCTTGAAGTATATATCTTATGTTCTTTTGCATCCACTCGCGTATGAAATTGCGCACTCGGTATCAACTATGCGCCAACGGTTCGTGATGCTACAGAGGGGTTATAAGGAAGCTAGGGTTGCTCAACCATTATTACAACGTGTCATCCAGATCGAGGATGCGGAAGTATTGAGAGATCATTTAGTTGTGCACATTGGGGTGCAACAGGTTCTGACATCTGGGTGATAAGTATGATCTTAAGAAGGTTTAATTAATTTCCTAATCGTCATAGTCGTGGCAGGGGCACGAGGTGGATGTAGATATGAAATAGTTGGTGGTATTAGAGACTATGTAGCTCGTATGTGATTTTTATTTAGCGAATGGTACATATGCAGCCAAGGCACTGGAGGAAATGAGTTTAACTGTCACGAGGATGACATGCGCCAAATAAATGGCTTGAGGTGTCTTATGACCGGTGTCCTACTAGCGATGAAGGTTAGTATTGTGGATCATCGAAATGTGTCCTATGTTTTCGCGCCAAGTGAGGGCAGTCCACTATCAACGATCAGATTGCGGGGTCATGTGCTATAACAGTTTGAGCCTGAGATGTATTTATGTGGTATTGAAAGGTTCTCCAAAACTTGTATATGATTAAGAAGTGAGATTTGTATGGGTTGTTGCCGGGGCTTGCGGTATTTTTGCATCCTTAATAATTCTACATTTTTGTACCAGCGGGGTCACAAAAATAATTTTAGAATATTCAGTGTGCTACACTAAATTCTTTTAATGCACCACCAGCACTGGGTTTTTACAGTGGTTATTCCAGTTATCAGGCAGAGATTCAGTATGAATAATCGCGCCCGCAGAGGGGTTGTTATGAGTGTGGTGATACTAGGCACATCTCGAGAGATTTTCCTAGACTTGGGAGGGGTGGATTTCATCAGAGCACTCAAGCTACAAGCTTTATTCCAGTTAATACTTCACGTGCATAGTCAGTTAGAGGTGGAGGACAGGCGGGTAAAGGGCGCCTAAGAGGTGGAGGCCCGACCCGTTGATATAATCTCTATGAGTTGGCTGAGATCGACACACCAGATGGTGTCGTTACAGGTACGATCCTGATTTTTGCTACAAAAGGATATTTTCCCATAATTTAATTTGATTCGGAATATTGAGGTGAGTCCTCCTATCATGCTCCGCTTATGGGTGAGCTTCGTAATTGTGTAACCCACTTATATGTTTATTCCAGTTAGGAGATTTGAAGACATGAGCCCGTGTATGTCATTTTTATTTTTAGACACCATTGAGGGCTATATATCCAAAAGTAATTTTTATTATTCATTAGTGGGATTGATGTGTTTCGAAATAATTGATTCCAATTTTTATGAATTATATGTCCTACCGGTATAAGGATTCATTATGTGTTGTGAAAACTTATTTACAAAATTTATTGAAAAGAAGAAAGAAAGGAAATTGAAAATTTCAGTAGGCACAATGTGCAAAATACTTGTGATTCGGAGTTGAGGATGAGATCCTCACATTTTTATATAAGATGAAATATTTAAACTGGGCTACGAGCCGCGGTGAAAGTTATGTGAGGACGAGGTCCTTGTGATAAAACTTTTATGAGTTTAAATTTCGTGAAATTTAATTTGTACTATAGTATTAATAGGGAGTCATACCTGTTAGGCTCATTTGATAATTCTTGTATATTTTTCTTTGCATATTTAGCCATTTTCGTGCTGTAAACATTGAGTTTTAGCATATGAGGTGAGTGCCCAGGTGGCGTTAAATATGACTCGTTAAATCGGGTAAATAGTTATGAGGTCTTCATGCCTCACATTTTGTTGTCAGTATTGTAAAATTCAAAACGAGGTGTTGGTTAATATGAGATTAATTGATGATGCTGGAATTAATTATGAACAACTTTTAAGACCAGAGATGTGGTGATGGGCATACATATGATGTGCTTCATGTCCTGATATCATTATGATAATGTAGTGCTTGTAATGCTGCGATTAGGATTATTGATATATACATTGCGGTGCTTTTTTGGGTTATGGATATGTTGTGAGTTGTTTTGGTGTTACTCTGGTGGGTGGATAGGCCCAATTACAGGGGAGACTCTGCCGAAATTTCTGAAAAATTTGGAAATTAGTAAAATTTGGGGGATTGACATGCAAAAGAGGAGATAAGTTATGTTATATGTATGGGGGCGAATGATCCTCAGCGGGGGAGAATGTAACACCCCAGAAGAATTTTGAAGTACTTCAACACTATCAAAAAAGTTGATATGTGCATAGGCACGAGTTGCTATAGCCAGTTGAGACTAATACCGTGTGTTGTTGTGAAAATCAGGCCTTTTGAAAATGTTGGAGTGTAAGAAATTGGTCTTAAAGTTTACAAATATGGATAAAAAAATATAATCTCAAATGAGATGGTATTGTCGGGCTTATGTCAAATGCGGTAACGTGGGATCAACCGTGAGTATGTGTAAAAGTAAAATCATAAATTTGGTAACCTCAGAAAAATTCTTAGCACATTCGAGGAAGAACATTTGTTTAAGAGGTGGAGAATGTAATGAGCCGACTTATCGTTTTAAGAATTAATGCCACGTTCAGTGACTTAAGGTCTCGAGCAGCTTCGCAACATGTATTATGAGCCGCGGATGTGGTCGAGTTTGATGTACTGAAGATTCAGAATTAAATTAAAAGAACAATCCTTATTTAGAAGCTTAAATGGAAAGAGTTGACCGTAGAGTTGACTTATGAGCAAACGATGCTGGAATGGAATTTTGATGATGTCAATAGCTCCGTATGGTGATTATGGACATAGGAGCATGTCCGGAAAATTATTTGGAGGTCTGTAGTGGAATTAGGCTTGAAATGGCGAAAGATGCAATTTTGGAGTTTTAGACCGGAAGTGGACTTTTTTATCGGGGTTGGAATGCGATTCCGAGTGCTGCAACAGCTCCGTTACACTATTTGGGACTTGTGTGTACAATTTGACGTCATTCCGGGTTGGTTTGATAGGTTTCGGCATGAGTTTTCGAAGTTGGAAGTTTTGGAAGTTCATGAGTTCGATTCATGGTGCGGTTCGTAGTTTCGACATTGTTTGATGTAATTTGAGACCTAGAGCGAGTCCGTGTTAGATTATAGAACTTGTTGGTATGTTTGGATGGGGCCCCGAGGGCCTCGGGTGAGTTTCGGATGGGCTATGGGTCATTTCCCTCCTATTTTGAACTGCTGTTCTGTCTTCTGGTGTTCTTCTTCGCAAACGCGAAGAGTATCTCGCGTTCACGAAGTGTTATTGCTGACCATGCCATATTTCTTCTTCGTGTTCGAGTTCAACCTCTCGCGTTTGCAAAGGTTTGCCTTTTCCTCCATCGCGTTCGCGATTAGCCACTCGCGTTCGCGAAGCTCTTCATGGCAGTTTCATATTTCTTCTTCGCGTTCTCGTTCAATGTCTCGCGTTCGCGTAGGTTCCGTCCCTTATTATTCGCATTCGCACTCCTTCCCTTGCGTTCGTGAAGGGCTTTTTATGGACTACCTAACCTTCCTTCTTCACGAACGCGAGCCTTTCTCTATGTTCGCGATGCTTTCAGACCTAGGCAGATTATAAGTTTTCCAAATCGAGGGTTAGACCATTTTTATCACATTTTGACTTGTAGAGCTCGGTTTTAAGCGATTCCTTGTGGGGTTTTCAAGCAAATCGATTGGATTTGAGTTGTCCGGAGCGCATTTAAGCAAGAAGGCAATTTTGGAATATCGACATAACTTCAATAAGGTAAGTGTCTTGCTTAACCTCGAGTGGGGGAATTACCCCTTAGGCATCGAGTCTTTTGTGATATTTGTGAAATATGAACAGCCGTGTACGCGAGGTGACGAGTACGTACTCGAGCTTATATGTGCAAATTTTATTGGTTAAAGTTTTAGGCATTCTTATGTATTAAATTAGATAATTGTTGGCATTAGTAAATCCTTGAATTATTATGCCTCGTTCCTCATTTGTCAAGTTTGTATTTTATATAATAATTTGGTGTTACTGTCACTTGGATTTTATGTGAATTCCGTGTGTTTGTTGATTTGATAGTTTTCTTGAAATTAAATTCATGATGGAATCCTTATCTACAATATTTATTAAATAAGTTTAATTTGAGGAGTTAATATAATTTTCAAGAATTTGGATTAATAAAGGCGTTGCCCTATATTGAGTATTTTTAATCTCTGTTGATTGTTTTGAGGTTTATTATATGTTGTGTGGAGCCTTGGTCTATTTGTTGAGAAATGTATTGATTCTGCTACATACTTGGAATTTGGTTGTGGTCAGTGGAAAATTATGATATGAATTGTTGTATTTTGTTGTGGTTTAAACACTCTCCTTGATGTTATTTATGCTTCCTATCTTGCTTGTTAATGATATACATGTACTTGATAAGGAAGAGTGTAATGTCGTGCCATTTGAGAGTGTAAAGCACGAAGGGTGATGCCGTGCCATTTGAGAGTGTAAAGCACGAATGGTGATGCCGTGCCATTGAGAGTGTAAAGCACGAAGGGTGATGCCGTGCTATTTCATTTATATTATCAGGTGAGGATGAGGGTAAAAGCACGAAGGGTGATATCGTGCAATTATTTTTATATTATCATATATTCATGGCACAAACGGTGCTTCCGCGCAGGTGAGGACGGGGGACATACATTATATTGTTATATTATTTTGTTGTGTATACATTAATGCCTTTATCTTGAGATGTTATTGTGCATCTATGCTTTCTATGTGGCTTGTAGTCGTTGTTGCTTTCTGCGTGTTTCCGCTTTATTTCTTTTATCGTTATTGACATTTCTCCCACCTAGTTGGTACTGTTATATGTATGCACAGTGAGAAATATGTAATTGCACGAAGGGTATTGCCGTGTCAATTGAGGCCATTTACGTGTATATATATATATATATATATATATATATATCGGGTGAGAATAAGATAAGTGCACGAAGGTATTGTTGTGCCATTTGAGGTGATATGTTGAAGACGTGTCTCACACCAGGAAAGTTAAATGAAGTGTCACATGGTGACTTTTATTTGAAAGAATTATATTAGAAGAATATTTATTTTAAAGAATTATATTAGAAACATATTTATTTAAAAGAATTATATTAGTAGAATATTTATTTAATAGAATTATATTAGAAGCATATTTATTTGAAAGAATTATATTAGAAGAATATTTATTTTAAAGAATTATATTAGAAACATATTTATTTAAAAGAATTATATTAGTAGAATATTTATTTAATAGAATTATATTAGAAGCATATTTATTTGAAAGAATTATATTAGAAGAATATTTATTTGGAAGAATTATATTAGAAGAATATTTATTTGAAAGATATATATTAGAAGCATATTTATTTGAAAAAATTATATTAGAAGAATATATATTTGAAAGAATTGTATTAGAGAGATATTTACTGGAAGAAGTATATTTGAAAGATATTTACTTGAAAGAAGTATATTTGAACGATATTTACCTGAAAGAATTACATTCGAAAGATATTTATTTGAAAGAATTTTAACGGAAGGATATTTATTTGAAGGAAGTATATTCAAAATATACTTATTGAAAAGGATTATATTCTAGAGACATTTATTGAAAAACTTATAGATAAAAGATGTATATTGAAAGGACTTGGTTAATTGGTTGTACCTGTGTTTATGATTCGTTTGAGTAATATTTATGGTGTTTCTGTTGCCTTGCTGTTTAAATCACTAGTTGATTGGTGTTGCTATCACTGCTATTTATTTTCTATCACTTTGTATATCATATTGCACAGGTTATTAGACTAGTGAGTGTCTTGGCTGTACCTCGTCTCTACTCCACTGAGGTTAGTCTTGATACTTACTGGGTACCAACCATGGTGTACTCATACTCCACTTCTACACATTTTTGTGTAGAGCCAGGTATTGGGGATATCAGACTCTGACAGAGTTAGAGTGGGATCGCAAGAATTCAAGGTAGAGCTGCTTGGTCGTCGCAGTTCCTTGGAGTCTTTCCATTTTATTTTACTGTTATTTATTATTCAAAAAGTATTGATTATTCGATCCTTGAGATCATTTCATGTATTCAGTTAGAGTTTGTGGCTCAGTACTACCCGTCTTGGGAGGCTGTTATATTCATATTTGTTCGGCCGTTGGTTTTGATTACCTATTTAATTCATATTAAACAAATTAACTTCGAAATGTAATGAAAATCGGCTTATTTAGTCTTGGAGACTAGGTGCCATCACGACGTCTGTGGTGGGATTTTGGGTCGTGACATAGTTGTTTCTCTTTTTACTTTTGCTTACGTTCTTCTTCAACAATTCTCTTCAAATCTGCAACATATCCTATCACCTATGACCGCCCACAACCAATTCCTCCATATCATAACCTGCTCAACACCGTCACCACAATCTCTCTTTAACCGCCTCCAATGGTGCACTATAAAGTATAACCACTCACAAAGTAAAAACCCAAGAAGCAATCTGCTTCCCTTCACAACTAAAGTAAATCCCTTCTCCAAGATACATCTCACGAATAACCTTTTTTTTCTTTTTTTTTTCCACTACACCAAATATGTTATCGCAAGAACATATTAGAAAACGATAAAACAATGCTTTCACAATTGGTGTCAATTTCTCCTCCGTCCATCTCCAAGGAATATAGTGTCACGGCCTAAAATCCCACCACAAGCGTCGTGATGGTACTTAGCCTCTAAGACTAGGTAAGCCGATTACAATTATATTTTTAGCCATTGTTTTCTACATGTATAATTTAATATAAATGTCGAATCTAACAGCGAAAATATTCAAACAACCTCTCAAGACGGGTAATACTGAGTCACGAGCTTTAATTGAGTACATGTAGTGTAACGACCCAACCGATCGTTTTGAGCATTTATACTTTTTTCGGTAGTTTACGGGCATGATTAGCTCTGTATGATGTATTTTGACTTGTGTGAATCGTCGGTTGGGTTTTCAGGTTATTCAGGACTGATTTAGAAGAATGATTCTCAGCTAGGGAGCTTTAAATTAAAAAAAGTTGACCATGTTTGACTTTTTAGCATTTGACCTCGGATTGGAATTTTGATGGTTCTGTTAGCTCTGTTGGGTGATTTTGGACTTAGGAGCGCGTCCGGATTGTGATTTGGAGGTCCGTTGTTGAATTTGGCTCGAAATGGCGAAAGTTAAAATTTTGGAAAGTTTGACCGGGAGTGAAATTTTTTATATCGGGGTCGGATTCCAATTCTGGAAGTTGGAACAGGTCCGTAATGTAAAATGTGACTTGTGTGCAAACTTTGAGGTCAATCGGACGTGATTTGATAGGTTTCGGCATCCATTGTAGAAGCGTGAAGTTTCAAAGTTCATTGATTTCGAATTGAGATTTGATTCGTCATTTCGATGTTGTTATGTGTGTTTTGAGGCCTCGAGTAGGTCCGTGTTATATTAGGGGACTATGTTTTATATTCGGACAGGGTCCCGAGAGGCTCGGGTGAGTTTCGGACGAGGTTCGGATCATTTCATTGCATTTTAGATTTTTGCTAAGATTTTTGGTTCTAGTGTTTCCACATCTGCGGAAGCGTGGGCGCAGATGTGAGTTTGCAGATGTAGACAATTGGCCACAGAAGCGTAGAAGGCTTGGCTGGAGGTCATCGCAGGTGCGGAGGAGGAGTCGCACCTGCGAGTGCGCAGAAGCGAAAATTGTTGAGCAGGTGCGGGGTTTGCTGGGCAAGGCTATTTTCGCAAAAGCGAAGTTTTTACGGCAGAAGCGGTGATGACAGATGCGACGAATTGTCCGCAAATGCGGAATCGCTGGGGCAGAAGCTATATTATCGAAGGCTTTGGTTCTTTCTTCATTTTTGGGAGCTATGGAGCTTGGATTAAGGCGATTTTTGAGGCAATTTTAACCATATGAATTGGGGTAAGTGTTCTCTACTTGGTTTTGGGTATATTTCATGAATCTATATTTGTTTTTGGCAATTGGATTGTGAATTTTATAGAGGACTCGTAATTGAATGGGTTGTTAAATTTTGTAAATTTTGTCGGGTTCCGAGGTGCGGGCCCGAGTTGGGCCTTGGGCCGATTTTGGGATTTTGATTCAAGATTTGATCTTTTCGATCGGGATGGTTCCTTTAGCATTGTTTGATGTATTTGAATTGTTTTTGGTTAATTTTGTAGCCGTTCAGAGGTCGGAACGCGCGAGATGCCATTTTGGAGCATCGCTTGGCTTGCTCGATGTTGGAATTGGCTTGTTCGAGGTTAGTAACTCTTCTAATCTTAGTGTTGAAGGTATGAAACCCCGAAATACGTGTTATGTGATAGGTATTGAGGTGACGCAAATGCTAGGTGACTGGCGTGTGGGCGTGCTCCATGTGAATTGAGACTTTGTTGTTCCCATTGCACTGTATAATGGTCCTACTTT